>OX387249.1:7266371-7328871 GCA_947562095.1 Branchellion lobata
TTGCACCTTTGCGGTAGTCACTGGTGAGGTAGACGTCAGAGGTGCAGTGGTTGAGGATGGACTTGCAGGCATCCGTCATGCGTTTGATCTCTGCCGATGTCACTCTCACTGCCCACGACATGCCTCTGATCTTGACCACCTTTATGGGAGGGGAGGTTGAGAGGGGGATGAGATGTATGTAATAATAATAATGATAATGATGATGATGATGATAATACTACTACTACTACTACTACTACTACTACTACTACTACTACTACTACTACTACTAATAATAATAATAATGAAAATAATAATAATAATAATAATAAAAAGATAATAATAATGGTAATAATAACTAATGCTAATAATGAAAATTCAATTTGTAGAACGCCAAAAAAAAACAATGGTTATTGTTGAAATATTTCAAATTAGAGGCTACATTAAATAAATGTTTCAAGTTTGAATTTTGAAAAGGAATGGAAGATGGATTGAATGTGGTGGGTTGGAAAGGACCCATTGAGCTACAGCGCCTCCAGACCTACCTTGGGAACGTCTATGGCCATCAAAGGCCGCAGTTTTTGTCTGGTTGGACACTCAAACACCACCTCACCTCCTCCCTCTGGACTAACTCCTCTCTTGTTGAGCTGTTGTTGGAAGTGGGTATGGAGTTAGTGAAAGTTGGTTTGAAATGATTGAAAGCAGATTTGGAATTATAAAGATTAGATTTGTAGTTAATAAAGACAGAGGTTCAAAGTGTGAGGAGTGGGCTTGAACATGGGAGGTTCGAATTTAAGAGAGCTTCAAAAGACAAACCTTGAGGGAGAGGCCCTCATCGGTGCCAAAAAACTTGATCAAGTACGGAAAGGTGCTCATCTGGATGGCATCCACCTGGAGATGTTGTCAGAGGCTCGGAGTATGTTTGTGAGGTGAAATGATGCAAGTCAAAGAGCAAAGAAATAACATGAATTGATTTCTGTTTGAAAGTAAACAGACATATAATTATAGAAAAAAATAGATAAACATATTAACTATTGATAAATCTAATTTTTTAAGTGGCAAGATAAGCAGCTGAAATGATTAAGGTTCACATGAATAAATGAAGTTTTGGATGAATGAAGAACATAGAATGAGTACCACTCACCGAGACATCCAACATGTGGTTGGTGACTCCTGTGAGGGTGGCTCTCAGTGGAGTCTTCATGAAAGCTGCCATGCACAAGAGCACTTCCAAGTAATATGAGATGCCTCTGTGGGTGATTTCTCAGTGAAGGGTGGTGGGTTCTGGAGCCTCAAAAGTAAAACTTTCATACATTTTGTGATATAAGATCTAGATTTAAAAGTTTCAAAATAAAACTTCAAAAAATATTATTAGAAGCAAAAGGGTGACCATTTCTGTATCCATGACTCACCTGGAGAGGTGGCAGTCATGGTGAATGGTCCCACCTCCCAAGACCCCTGGTCTATATGTTAGAGCTGTGGCTAGAAGGATGCAAATGAGAAAAGAGCTATTACTTAATCTTATAGCATTATTATTGTTTTAAAATGGCTCAAACGTAAGTTGAATCATTTTTGTATTTTAATCAAGCATTAAAAAGCCTCTCACATGACTGGTGTATTTTGATGAAAGAACCACTCGTCACTTTTTCTATCAACTTTAGTAAATCCACTTCAAAATCTATAAAGAATACAAAAACAACAGATTATTTTTGGAGTTTTCTTGTGTGTTAAAAACACCTACCTGATATCCCATCTTCAAAGTCTGTGATCTTGACACTTTTTCCACTCAATGTTGCTAACAAAATTCTTTGTCGAAAAAAATTACTTCCTTCATATTTTAAAATCTCCATTAATGCTTTTATCTAGTTTGCAGAAGTACAATTCTAAAAAAATATGTATTTTTATTAAAAAAATACGAAACCTATTTGATAAAAATCACACTGAAAATTACTTTGAAAAGTTTGATAAAATTGAATGAATTCACAAGAAAAATGATCGTTTAAAACATGTGTTTTGTATTATCAACTAAACATTTTAAAAGTGAACTTTAAAATTTTGTTTGCGAAATGTATACTCAAAAGCTAACATAATTGATGATTTGATATGAATGAAAAAAATAGATATTTTTCATTTTGAAATTAGAGTATAGAGTTTTGGAAAAAAGGTGTCATGGAATGCATTCCTATCAGTTGCCAGGCTATAGTAAGCTTCTGGAAGCAAGATGGTTAGAAGTAAGTAATGGTTTGAACTAACTTGAAAATTCACTCGACGTTGATCGTTTTACGTTTTTTTTAAAAAAATAAATTAAAAAATTTTGATTTTTCACAAAAGTCACTGAAGAATTGTTGCGGAAAAGTTCAGAGCACAACGAAGGGATTATTTGTACTCTAGAAGAAGTAGCTCTACATCAGAGGGACATTGAGAAGTGAATCTTAACAACGAACTGATTATTTGTGTAACAAATTTTCGAATGAAGTCTTTAATAGCGCTTTCGAAAGTTCATAAGCGCTAGAAAAATACTTTGATTAAATTATATAATGAGATTTATAATCCTTAACAGATTTTCAAATTGAAGTTAATAAGTTTGATTAAATAGGGTCATTGCAAACCCCTAGTTAACTATATGCTTTGAAATACGCAAAGGTTGGAACATTTGGATAGGTGGTGTCGGGATTTGAAGATTCTAGACCTCACCAGCAATCTTATATCAAAAATAGGTTGTGTAACTTACTGAAAATTAATATGATTTTCATAAAAATAATTCAAATTTTTCCCAATTATTTTCAATACTTTATAAAAATTCTTTAAATAAAACCTAAATCTCGTGCAGAAAGTCTTAGTAGACTGAAAAAGTTGGAATATCTGAAGCTAGGACTGAACAATATCGAGAAGGTTGAGAACCTTGAAGGTTATACAACGGAAAATCATTCAACTAGACCTTACATGGCTGTTTAAGCTTCGCCTAGTAATCAGTAAAAGTCGTCATCGTTGAAAAATTATGTCCTTTGAGTACATTTCAATATAGAGAAGAAATCAAATTTCGAATAAATAAGTTTGAGAAGTTTATTTTAAAACTTGAAAATTATAAATAAAAAAGATAGAAAACCAACAACGACAGAACTGCCACGCAGGATGTGAGTCGTTGCAGAAGTTGGACTTGACGATGAATTTCATAGGAGATCTTATGTCTCTGCAGTCTCTAAAGTCACTGGAGTTCCTCAAGGAGTTGTGAGTGGCTTGGAGGTGGATGATGTGAATCGGAGGTAGTGTTAGTGAGTTAGAAGGGGCTGTAATAAGTTAAAAGAACTTTAGCGGGTTGGAGTTGGTTGTGGTGGGTAATTGTGGCTGTAGTTGGTTAGAAGTGGTTTTGGTTGATTGAAGACAGTTTTTGTTGGAGGTTATTGGATTGGATTAGAGGTAGTCGCAGTAAGTTTCAGATGCTTGTGGCTGTTTGGAAGTGATTTCGGGTGGATTGAGGGTGGTTGTGATGTCCTTACTGGGTCTGTGATAATCTTCTGATGGCTTCGACCAAGCATGCACACACAGGTACATGACAGGAAACCCGTGTGCGCAGTTTGACTACTACAGACAATATGTCGTGGCCACACTTCCTCAACTTGAAGTAGCTAAGCAATAACTATTCAGAAACATTCAGCCACACTCAACTTCGACACTTATTATCGAAAATAATGGAAATATATATTTAATCTGATTGTGTACAAAAGTCAGATAGCTTTTGCGACATTAATCTTGAGCACCTTTCGACAGAAGTTAGACGGTGAAGAAATAACGAAGTCTGAACGGATATTGGCTCTGCAGGTTTGAGTGGGAATGAGTGAATGGACGAATGATTCAATAAAAGAATGAACAGATGACTTAATAAATACTGATCAAACGAACTGATGAATTGATGAATGAATGAATGAAGGAATGAATGAATGAATGAATGAATGGGTAAAGAAGTGAGCATGGAAAGAATCAGCGTGTGCAGTAAAGTCAACGTAGATTTCACAGGAGTTTGAGAGGCCTTTGTAATGTTGCAGGTACTTGAGGAAGTGAAGGATGATGTCAGGCAGCAACAAAAAGCCCACTTCAAGAAGCGGGTAATGATGATGATGATTATGATGATGGTGATGACGACGACGACGACGACGACGACGACGACGACGACGACGACGATGATGATGATGATGATGATGATGATGATGATGATGATGATGATGATGATGATGATGATGATGATGATGATGATGATGACGATGATGATGATGATGATGATGATGATGACGCTGAAAATGCTGCTTCACCGATGACGATAAATAATTTCGAAAAAATTCACATTTTCACATTCCTACTCCAGGAGAAGGAGAAAGCGGCAGTGACCCCTGCAGAGTGAGTTTTTACTGGTGCCATAATCACCAGAGCTTGTTGAGTTGGCTATCGTTTGGGTGGTCATTCATAGTTTGACTGTTCTCCCTCAAGACAGGACTACTTGAACGACGATACGATCAATGAAGACGAGAAAAACAAAAGGTTAACTTTGATTTATTATCATTCTTTTTATAAAAAATTATCATTATTATGATAGATGAGTGTTTGTACTACTGAAAATAATGTAATAAAAACAATAAAAATCTTTCAATAAACATTTGTAACAACATTAGCAACAAAAGCAACACAATTCGTCAACCAGGTTCTGGGAAGAAAAGAACGAGTACACTCCAGAGACCAGGGAGCGCATTTACCGCTTCCAGCAAGCCAAGGAGGAACAAAAGAAACCCAAGTACTGATGGTGCATGCTGGAGGGAGAATGAGAGGGAATAATCATTTGTAAAGCGCCAAAGCAAGCAACTGAGGGTAAAGCATAGAGTGTATAATGCTCTTTCACAGGCCTGTGCAGGAAGATGAGTCACCACGCCTGACCACTGCTGACGGCAGAAGACTAAACCTCAACCAGCCCAAGTGAGAATCCTTTCAGACCTTCCCAGTGCTGCACTCATCACTTCCTGCTTCAAGCGACAGGACATTCTTCATTAATAAGAATATATAATATTTCAAACTTTTTATGAGTATTCATTACTTTTAGAAATATTCTTCAAAGTACACGAGTCAAGCTGTGTCACCACCCTCCAGAGTCAAGTTCCTGTTGACGGAGGACGACAGTGGAGAGAACTTGGTATTGGATGTTGCAGTTTTCAAGTGGGTGTTCCACTGGGATATTATCGCATAAAAAAACCTTCATTATATTGGTCAATTAATGAATGCTTAATTAAAACACATTTAATCAATGAAAAAATAAATATGCAATCAAAAATAGATAAATTAATAATTAACCAAATCTATTGAGTGAATAACCAATCAACCAACCAAGCAAACCCCCCCTTCAAGGCACATGTCCACAGAGCTATGCAAGGTTGACGTTCAACCAACGTACGTGCAAGTCATTCTAAAAGGAAAGGTGTGCTGTTCTTCAAAATCCTTCAAAACCTTGAAGTGAACAAGTTACCTTAGTCTTGTGCTTTGAACAATGTTCAAAACAAATAGTTCAAAGGGGAATCGCTTTAGCGCTTTCAATTATCATATGCATAGGTCAATAGTATTAACACTGAAGCACTCATAAGAGTAATATCCCACACATGCAGATTCTACAGCTGGTGCTTCCAGACGAAGTGAGAGCAGACAGCTCCCGTGCAGAGAGGTCCTCAGCAACAGGCAGACTCATCATCACCATGCCCAGGGTGGGGAGTGCTTGTGACACGTCCTTGTGCTCTTCGTAGTAGTTGATGTTGTATTTGAGTTTTCTAATATTTCATTATCAGAATTCTGTTTCCCAATATTATTAACAAATTTTTTTTAGATTAAAAAAAAAATGCTAGCAATGTTTCAAGTATATGCACCATCACCACCACCAGCTCGACCCATCAGCACACGTTCTGTCTGCCTTGCCAAAATTCAACGAGTATAATCCATGCAAGCTGGACAAAAAGTGATTAATTATTTTTGAGCTTTCAAAACTCTTTGGCGTTAAATGCCACTCCACTACCACACGCCCTTGTGAATTATTCTCGATTCACATCTCACCTTGGTCACTTCATACCACCAACAGGATCCCTAAAAAAACAACAACCACAGTGATAAAAAAAGACTCTTCGTTGCCTCAACGACTCGAGGTTGATCCATCATGTCACCGATCCGTGCGTTTAGAAGGCATTTATGGTGCCTCTAAGACTCCTTCCAACAAGGAAGACGTTCCTGAGAGAGCCAACAGTGACTCGTTCGTGGACGATCCCTCTGTACCCCCACTTGTCTGACCAAACCGGAGGAGTGGCGGATGTGGCGGAGAAGGAATAAGAAAGCGGAAGAAATAGAAGGAATGGAATAGAAGAATTGGAGGGAGAAGTGACGAGTGGAAGTATGGTTGTTTTATGGGCCTCAATGAATGGTGCTAGTCATCGAAATTTTTTGTTGCATTAAAAAAAAACCATTTTAATAATATTTGGAATAAATAATATAACAATTTTATAATATTTGGAATAATAATGGCATCATTTGTGAGGCTTCCAGACAACGAGGCAGGTTATCATGCAGGTGCTAATTTGGAGTTGTTGTATTTGTAGAGTTTTTAATGAATAAAATACAAACGTTGTGTATTTTGAATCTGAAGCAGTCAGTTGATTGTATTTGTATGCATTTATATATGTTATGTTGATTGAATCGAATACAAACGAACGTTGTCAAGGTTAAATACACAAACAGATAATCACAAACTGCCACTACCATGAAACATTGAAATATAAAGCTACAAAAATGAGTAAAAGTAAGAAGTGTGCTGGAAACAAATTTATCAAAAATTAAATTTCTGTTCAAAATTAATTTTAAAACCAAAAATTTTTTTGTTGAAATTTTAAAGTGAAAATTTTCAACAAAGAAAAAAAGTCGACTAAAAGTCGTCTGATTGGGCAATAATGATGGTTGAACGAAGGATGTTGGAGTTGCTTGTGGTCCTTGTGTTCGGTTGCTGTCCTCCCACATACACCTCTAAGGCTCCTTTGTGCAAATGGTGAAAGCAAAAGTTATGCAAGGTTATTAATCTGCCACGCCCAAACAAAAAAGCCACGCCCAACAACAAAGCCACGCCCAAACAAAAAAGCCACGCCCAAACAACAAAGCCACGCCCAAACAACAAAGCCACGCCCAAACAAAAAAGCCACGCCCAAAAAACAAAGCAACGTCAAACAACTAAACAGCGTCAGAGAGACAAAGTAAAACAACGTCAAGGCAATGAAGCATGAACCAACCAGGCAGATAAACGAAGCTATCTTGCTGGTTCAGCACCTTCAACTGAGACACCTTAAAGTTTCCTTCCACCCTCACTGCACCCGCTGCGGCGTACAAAGGCACTCTCTGGAAGGCAACCAACTGCAGCTTGGGCATTTCGAGGCCTGAAGGCAAGTCCTTCCAAACCAGGTAAACTTGCATAACCTGTTTTATTGTATTGAAACGACAAGGTGGAAATTAAAAATTGATTCAACAGCTCATGAATACAATACAATGCATTACAATAAAAATATGAATATTCTTATAGTGGTTAGAACCCGGGAAAGTCAATAGATTTTTTTGAATCAATTTACGTATTGAATTCTCAATTAACGTTACCACTACCTACCTCATCGGCATCATAGCTTCCAGTGTTGGTGACGTCAACAGTGATTGTTATGACGTCATCATCGGAAAGAAGACAACCAGCCTCATCAAGAGGGTTAGCGTTGCAGTGGAAGAGTGATGGAGAGATGGAGAGGTTGGAGTAAAAGAATGAAGAGTAGGAAAGGCCATAGCCGAAAGGGTAGAGAGGCTGAGAGGTGGAGTAGCGGTAAGTTCTTTCCTTCATGGAGTAGTCAGCCATTGGAGGCACCTGTGCGGGAGGAAATTGGCCTTGTTGTGTGTCCAGACCTCTGAGTTAACAAAATAAATCTTCAATGAGACCATCCTTCATAACACAAGCACAGTTGAAGGTAGCGAAGAAATGGCGAAAAATTGATGCTGCTATGGAGATGCTTTCTCAATGATAGAACAACAACCTGTTGGAGAAAAGCAGGCCACGTGGAAGGCATTCTGCCAGACGGAGACGTCACTTGGGCCATTCCGTTGTCGTTCTGAGTATGAGATTCATTCATGCTTTATAAAAGCCCAACTTAATGGATGGACGATGCAAATCGTTAAAATCATCTACAATATCCTTATAAAAACGTTTAAACATTAATTTTACCCATAAGCTGTTTCGAGCAGACCCACTACCACCCAACTCACCCTCACCACCATCATCCTCTCCAGAGCCTCGCCTCCAGCTTGTCCCGGGTGGAAGGCATGCAGAATGCTGGAAACCTTAGCAGACACCTTGGCTCTGGTGATGTCCAGCGGAGTGGCCGAAAAGGTGAGTAGCACAATGGGGGCGTGAACTTTGAAGGGGTCGTGGTTAAACTCTTCACGTATATTTCTTTGTATGCATCTAATGATTGTATAACATACACTTTTGGCGCAATTTGTCTATCTTAACTTGCTACTCAAACAAGGACCAAAGATTCAATCATTTCACTCAAATCCCCCCAAAAGCACTCCAACTCACCATGGCTCATGACGTCAGAGAGAAGTTGTTCCTGGTGGCCTGGCAGCTTCAACGAGTCTCTATCAAGTCCCTCATTTTCCTGCCGGGTGCCTGTGACGAGGGTGGATTTGGCGGTTTTGAAAAGTGTGCAATGTGCGCTATACAAATGATTTGATTAGATAAGATTATTGGTGGAAGAGGATGATAGTGCTTGAGAATGAATGAAAGAGAGAAGATTGTGAAGCGGTTGGTATTTGAGAATGGTGTTTGAGAATGAGTGAGAGGCAAAGCACACACCAGTTCCAAGGCACACGAGCACAAAGTCCACCCCCTTGGTGGCCATGACAACCTCCGTGCTGTTGTACTGGCTGCAACCACTGTCGCTGCAGCCCTTGGCGAGGGTGGTTGTGCTGGCGTGTTTTCGCAGTGCCTGTCGTGGTTGGTATGACGTTCTTTTTATCGATTGAGAAAAAAAAAAAATTATATGTTGAAAAGAACTTTGAAAAAAAAACATAAAAGAGAACTAACATGTAAAAGTGAAATAATACATTAAAATAAACGAAAAGAGAACAAAGAATAGAAATTACTACTTGGTAAGGGGTGGATGAAAACTCAGGCACGACGTTGGGCGCGTAGCCACCGAAGAGAAAGTCAAGGTCGTCGCAGGCGGGTCCAATCAACTGTAGGCAGTATGGTATTTCATCTGTACAACCTCCAAATAAATTCTATCAAAACATTTACGTTTCGAACGATGTGTAATTAAAGCTTTACTAATGTTTTGTTCAGATGAGATTACACTATAGCTCCAGCGTTATGAAAATTTACCATTCAAAACGGCAACAACCATACGCTGAGTCTGCCGAAGGCTTTGACGGGCAGTGTGTGGTCGTTGTTCTTCAGCAGCACAATGCTCTCCTCAGCCACCTGCAGGGCCAAGCGTCTGTGGTAGGCACTCTGAAGCACCTCTTCCATGCGGATGTCGGAGTAGGGGTTCAAGGCAGGCGGATCGAAGAGACCTGTTGAAGAGTGGATGGTGGCAGTGATTCATGACTTAACAGACCATCGTGCCACGTACCAAGCAGGAAGCGAGCTCTAAAGAGTCTTCTGACGGATGCCTCCAAGGTGCTGCGTGGTACACGACCCTCTTTGACTGCCTCTTCCAAGAAGGAGAAGGCGTTTATGGTGTTACCATGCAGATTCAAGTCAACCCCCGCAGATGCTGCCGCTATGCCCGCCTCCTTCAAGTTGCTGGTGTAGTTGTGGCCTGGTAGAAAAAAGTAGTTTCAATATGATGAAGCTTTCAACATGAAAGAATGGTTATAACGAAAAAACTTCACTATAAAAGAGTTTTCATAACATAGTTACTTATTTATACAAACTTATTTATTCTTTTATAAAATTTCAAAACCCACCACAGCCACCCATGCAAGCCACCCACCAGTGAAGATGTTTTCGATGGCTCCCAGGTCTGATACCACGAAGCCTCCAAAAGCCATGTATTGTCTCAAGAGACTCTGCAAGAGGGTACGACTCGCACAGGTGGGAACTCCATTCAAACTGGTGGTAGTGGCGGTGATGATGATGGCGATAACGAAGCTTAGGATGATTATAATGGTGGTGATAGTGGTGATGATGGTGGCGGTGATGATGGCGATGATAGTAACGATAATGATGGTGAAGATGATGGCATTGATGATGATGATGATGATGATGATGATGATGATGATGATGATGATGATGATAATGATGATGATGATGATGATGATGATGATGATGATGATGATGATGATGATAATAATGTTGATGATGATGATGATAATGATGATGATGATGATGATGATGACGATGCTGATGATGATGATGACGATGATGGTGATGATGATAAAGACGACGAAACCTGTTGTAGCTGCACATGACATTTTGAGCACCAGCGTTAATGCACTGTTGGAAAGCTGGCAAGTAGGACAACAAAAAATCCCTCAAACCTACCTAAAAATGACGATGATAATGATAATATAGAAAAAAAAAATTAAGAAAAATAAAGTAATGATAATGATGAGGATGATGATGATGATGATGATGATGATTTAAAAAAATAAAAATAAGGTAAAGATGATGACGATGATGATGGAAAAATAAATAATAAGAACAAGACCTTTGCATTGAAGGAGAATCTGGAAGAGGGGATGTTGTCAGGTCCGGAGTGGCTCACAAAGTGCTTGCAGCCTGCAATCACCCTCACATACCTTGCTCGGTGGCGGTGGGGGTGGTAGGTGTTGAGATGAGTATATAATTCTGGGAATACACTTCAAACTCCATAACTATAAAAAAAATATTTTGTAATTGATTAATTTTTTTCTCGAAGTTTTAAAATGATTTTTATGTGAAATTTATATTTTAATTGATGTATTGTTTATAAAAATATTTTTTATAATTTTTTGAGAATTGGATTTTTCTTAATTGAGCAGGTGCTATCAAACCTGCCCTTGAGTGGCTGGGAGTCAGTAATGTTCACATCTGCATAGTTTAATTTGGAATTGTTTAAAAAAATGTTTTCATAAAAACATTATATTTTAAATTCAGATTAAAGAGGACAGGTTAAAACGACTTGAAATTTTTAAAACTATCATCTTAGGGTACTGCCATAAAAACTCCTCTTGTTAAACCCTTCTGATTCGTACCTTTCATATCATCAGCATCTCTTCCCTGCAAACCCTTCACATAGTTTGCAGCCATGACCCCAATGAGAAAGGGGTCTTCTCCGAAGGTTTCCTGACTTCGTCCCCACAGAGGGTGTCTCATCATGTTCACAAAAGGAGCAAAGCAGTTCAAACCTTGGTGTAAAAATTAGCAGAGTGGGAAATGGCTTGCAAGAGTTATAAAATTATTTTATTTTTGAATAGATATTTAAAAATTATAAAAAAGTTGAAAAATTGGAACTTTTGATATGAAATAGAACTATAATAGTTTATATTAAAATATAGCACTTACTTGGTACATATTTGAAAGATATTAGAATTATTATTAGTACACTTTAAAAGATTTTGCAATTATTATTATAACCCATGCTCACCTCTCATGTCTCTGTAGTCGCTTTTTTGAGATGCCTTGTTAAAAACCCCTCGAACTTCTGTGGACACTGCTGCCGCCACTTGGTAAACCAGTTCCTCACTAGTGGCAAAAGAGTAAGCTTGAGTTATAGCTCTTTCGATTGACGTTTTATACAAAACTAAAAAACTAATTTGCTGACTTGAAAGTAGCAGCCATGTTGATAGGCATAGGAAAGGTGGTTGAATTAAGTCCAGGAATTCCATGAAGACATTCGGAATCGAAGTTGTACGGAAGAATGCCCAATCTTTCAATTCCTGGAGCTGGTTTTTCAGGAACCCCCCCTCCGTTTTCCATCTGTGAAACCATTTCTTCCATAGTCAAACGCCCCATTAAGTCGTCCAGTCGCTTTCCAAGAGGTAATTTTTCGTCCCAAAAAGGAAAATCATAGCTGTTTATTTTAGCACTGCTGGTAGTTTGTATCACAAATGAAAAACCCAAAAAAATAATATTAAACAAAAAAATTGTTCCTTTCATTGTTTTTTGTTGAAAGCTTTCAAGACTAGAATGCATCCTAGATTAGCATTTAAATGCCGATATAGGGATGGAGCGTTAATAAAAAAAATTCCGGGCTTAAAAAGAAAAAAAAGAACATTGAAAGGTCGGTAAAGAAAACAAAGAACTAAAGCCCAAATTGTTTCGAAAGCGATCGTTTCCAAAAGCTTGCATTGATCTTGAAAGTAGCACAAGAAGTCCGTTTACTACTTGAAAGGTATGTTTTAAATAGCTTTAAGCATCAATCTAATCTAATCTTAGTGAAATTTTATCTACTGCCAATGAAACCTTTGTAGACCAAAAGACATTATACTGAACAAATGTATAGAAACAACCAAAAAAGTTCATATTAAAAAGCGTAATGAGAAATTGATTTCTAAATTGTTTAGTCTTTTCACAAAATTTCTTCAAAAATGACACATAGAAAAACTTTTGAAAAAAAGCTAAGAAGACTCATGTATTTGTTGAAAAAATATTCTTGTTTTTTCTTTAGCAAAAAAGATTCTTTTTGCATTTGCGCATTTGATATCACTTGTTTATATCAATTTTTCGAGCAGATGTGACTCTTGAGAATTGGAAGGCAGCTCATCTAAGGAAGGTTAAATTCCGGCTACAAACCTTCGTGTGGCTATACGCTGTCAAAACAAAGGCTTCAGAAGCAAAATCAAAAAAAAAATCTGAAGCCCGAGCCCTTAAAGCGGTTTACCGTTGTTTTGTCGCGATCTTGACCATTCTTGCAATGCCATTCGTTTCAAGTAATATTGCTTTTTGTTGTTCTCTTAAATCCAGGGGTTGTGTAAAGAATAGAGGTCTGCTGCATAAACACCAGCTTACTTCTCATACTTTAGTGTCCTGATTCTGTAGCTCTACCGGTGTTACATCGTCTCTCGTAGACGGAAAGTACCAAAATATCAAATCTTTTGTATTTTTATTGAAGTCTACAATCCTTTAATATGGTTTGATACTTTTTAATTTAAAAAAAATCTTCAAACCTCACGGGATGTACCTTCATTGTCACTTTCCTCATCAGAAAAAAATAATACTTTAATTTTATCTCATCAGTTTATGACGGCTTCCGAACACTCGTGTAAGGATTGGCACAAAGCGCTCAAAAAAGATGAGAAAGGTGCTTAAAGTGTTTAAAAGACACTACGACAGACCTGGCGTGGCTTGCATGCCTGCCAGAAACGACCACGCTACCGACACTACGCAACGGGATGCCTGGCGTGTTATATATGCGCACCAACGTACATATAGAAGCAAAGTTGTCTAGAAGCAGAATTTGAAGCTTTATTTACACGTCGTCTGTGATTTATCAATAGAGCCACTGATTTAAAAAATACTTTTGGTTTACTTTTTGAAGTAAAAGTGTTTTTTTTGGAAATTAATTAAAATGAAATATTTTTTTTGAGAAAATAAAAGATAAATATGTGTTGTTATGGAAATAGAAAAAAATATGGAAACAATTATTTACATGATATTTTGAAACTAAAATTTAATTTTTCATAAAAAAAAACTGAAAGTTTTTGATATTTGGTTGTACATGGGCGAAATGAACTTTTTAAGGTTTTCTAAATTAAAAAAAACCCATATAAAAGTGTATGGAAAAAATAATCTTTAAACTCATTATCTATTTTCAGTAACGAACCTGTGAGGAACACATTTTTTTCATTGTAAATTGATGTCTTGAAATAGAAAAAAAAGTTAGTTTTTTCAAACTAAAATACAAAATTAAACATTCCTTAAAAGGAAAGTTCTACTTAAATCTGTATTAAGTGTTTGGGATGTAAAATAGCTGCAAAATCTGAAAAAAACTCCGGTGTTCTGTTTGTTCTATTGAGGTATTTATTCTAATCTAATCAAAACATTTGTCCATCGCTGATGAAGTATTGTTCAAGAGCGCCTTTAATAATTTAATTTAAATTCATTCAACTTCCAGAATTTGTATGAATTTCTATGAAATATAATCTTTTATACGGTCTTTTATACGGTGTAAAATGGATTAATTAACGCTTGTCCCAAATAATCAAATCCAAATAAAAAATACATAAAACAAATAAAAAGCATTTTACTGCTAAGCAATTAGGAACGATTATTTTAATTAAAAAGAAAGAACTTACAGTTTTTGACTTCCAGGTAAGAGTTACGCGCTTCATAATTATACGTAAAGCGTTTGTTTGCCGTAAAATTAGTTCGATCGAATCAACCTCGCATCAATGTAGACTGGCCCTTGCTTCCAAACCAATTTTCAAAACCATTAAAAAATTGCAACTTTTATTTGTAACTAAATTTTTTTGAAAAGATTAAAAAATACAGCACTCTAAACTTCAATTATTTTTTTACAAATCTTAAACTCTGAAGTGGTCTAAGTGTAACTAAAAGTAAATAAAATACACTTTTAGTACAAAATTGAAAATTCAAACACGCCTATAAAGAAGAAATAATTTTGAATTCGAACCGAGTTCAAAGAGCCTATTTATAATTTTTGTACTTTCCAATTTTGGGAAGTTTTTAAAAATAAATTTAAATTATTTGCAACTTCATTTACGAGGGTTCACAACGTCAGCGCAAACCTAAAACAATATTAACAGCTCGCACGCAATCAACAATCCAACAAGTACGAATTTAGAATTTGCGTCGAGATGATATAACTCGAAACATTAAATGACTCCCAGCTGAGGCATTGGAGAGATGACGTCGAGAGCAGACGTTTAAGAAGATAAAACATTCGTCTTTTCTCAGGAAAACCCGTGCAGAAGTTTCGGGAAAGCCTGCAATGGAATGTTGCCTTGGTGGGGTTTTGCATTGACCAAGAAGTGCAACAAGCGATGTTGCAACAAGACACGCATGCTCTGCAAAGGTGAACCGCTTGTCTTCAAGGAAGAATTGAGGTGCTTGTGAAAAACGGAATCTCAAGCGGAGTTACACTCGCCAGCGTTGTATGTTGGCGTGATTTATGCCTTCTCGTCTCACTCCCACCAGCCATTTTTCTTGATAATCTCTGCACACTCTTTTTCAATATTCATCCATCAGTCCTCTCTGCCTACGCTGCATGCATCAATCACCTCTTTCTACTTACGACTTTTCAATAATTACTTTCTTCTTCCACTACAAAACATGCCTTACAACCTTTGAGATTTATCGCCCGCTCAAGCACTTTCGCAACTGAACAAAAAATGTCATTACGTCACAGAACTGACAACATTTTTAATTGTGATTTGAATATCGCCCACAAAAAATGTCAACTAGGAATGTCAACCATAACTTTCAAAAACAATTGACGACACATTCCCACTCAGACCTGAAGGTGCAGGGTTGGAGAGATGTTGAACGAGTGCCTCTTGAGACCTTCGTTGCGAAAACAAGAAGCAACAAAGGCACAAAAAAATCAAATACGGCTGTCTCCAACCAGAAACCATAAAACACCCAAAATCCAAAAACGACGCTAATAATTCAGCCACTCAGCGACACAGGGTTATAACAAACATTCAAGTTTCATAAGCCGATTCACGCAATCAATCATCCATCCCATTCATCACTTCAAACTTCCTTTCATAACATTCATCAATTAAAATTGTGATTCCACTTCCTTCCATGCATTCATCGCCCAGCCTCTCAAGGGGGCAATAAGAAACATCTTCCTATCAAGCTGTATCATTCCTCCCACAAACCAACCTCTCATCCTTCATTCAATTTTCTCAAAAAAGTACAACCACACCATTGCGGACTTTTCCCCTTTCGAAGCGACTCTTAATCATCAATGCTGACCCTCCTCTTGCTCCTCCTTCTGACCTGCCACACCACCACCTTCCACGCGCGAGTCCACTCAACCAAGATGACTCAACGGGTGGTCAGCACCCAGTACGGACGAATCAGAGGCATTCTCATCGTTGACGACTCCCAGCCTATGCCGCCTGTGGAGGCCTACCTGGGCATCAAGTATGCCTCCTTGCTGAGTGGCAAACTCCGCTTCATGCCTCCCACCAGCCCAGTCAATAAGTGGGACGATGTGAGTTTTTTTTCTATTTTCTTGCTCTTTCGTTTTTGTATTTTAATTTCATTTTTTCTTTATTTATTGCATTTTATATGTTTATAATCGTAGCAAAATTGACGAAGAACTCCCTGGTGCATTCAAAAGTAATCTTTTCCGTAATTACGAGCCCTTAATTTAGCAACATTCGTAATAAAAGCTTAATAAAAGGGTGATAAAAGAAAAAAACAACAATAGTGAAGAAATAAAATTATGCACTGTTTTGGTATCTTTGCAAGAGTCCAGTTTTGAATCGCAAGAATAAGTCAAGTGTGATTTATGTTTGGGTGTTCATAAATTCATGAGGAAAACTTACCAGCGTCTTTTGAGGGAAACAGCAAATGAATGTATAGATGAGTTTTTGAATGGGTAAATGAATGGGTCGATAGACGGAAACGTGGATGACTGAACGAAAGGATGGTGCATGGCCGAATAAAAAGACAGATGTATGAAATGAATACTCGAAGGGATTTATAAATGGAAGAAAAATGTTAGGTGAACGAAGGAAATAATATGTAAAAATGGCATGGAAGCCCTAATTTGAGGTTTGAGCAGAATCACTGGCTCCCTGCTGCCTTACCTCTGTGACGTCCGCACCGTGCCACAGTAACATTTTCAACTTCCCGAGGACCATCGAATCCGTCCTTAACGAGACCCTTCTGAGACACGTTGGTCTTTTGAAAAAATGAACTTACGTTCAAATGTTGTTTACTGTCAAATATGAAAATATCGAAAAAAGAACAAAAAACATTAGACAGGATTGTTGAGTTAAGTCAAAAAGCGCTGTGCTGAAAGGAAGAAGACGGCTTAAGGGAATAGCAATGAGAAGAACAAAGCCAAAAGACTGTATTAAGAGTAAATACAGCCGTCGTTTGGTGGGACTCGCGTGTTAGAGAGGCTTGTGTGTGTGGCAAGACAATAGCATGCGTAAATAATTTCAAAGAGAAATTAATTTGAGGATACCTCGATCGATTAATAATTTAGCCTACGTCGAGCATCGTTTGAGCTGGTTTCGATGGAACACCAGAAAAGAAATACTCAGGTATGAATGTGAAAATGGCTTCATTATTTCACAAAACTATGCTAATCTGAGCTTTTCCACGGCTAATCACCATCCAAGTTTTGATCTCTCAAAAACAACTTCACTCTTTAATTATAAGTACTTTGGCTGACAAGACCGATCTTGAGGCTTGAAGTTGCGACTTTCGTTTGGTGTTGCTGTCCCTCAACCGTGATCGAATCTTTATATCGAGTTCAAGTGCTCACCTTCTTGTGGAGTGAATTGCTCGTCTGGGTTCTAATGCCTTCCATGCTTGTCTTGGTCTTGTAAAGTGGTGTCTTATACAGCGAGGCGACGATAAAATATGTTTCTTTTACATATGACTTGAACGTTTCGCACTGTCAGTAACCTCAAAAGCGTCTCATGGAGTTTCATGCGTTTATTGAGTTGAAGTCACGTGCAGGTGCCTATTCTCTCTTCTTCATAGTCTCGAGTGTTCTACCGAAACCACCTGAATGATAAGTCAATGTTTACCTTCAAACTTAACCACTTGAAATGCTTTAAAAAATCACTTATATGTTTAAGTTTCATTCAGAGTGATAAACAAGAGTTTTGCGCTGAATAATTTATCTGCACGATTAATTAGACCTCATGCGTAAAGCAAGGAGATTAGGGGCTTTAAGCAGCACGGAGGGTTTTTAAATGTCGAGGATCATTTTTTATAGTAAATGTTTTTACCTCTTAGAAATGTATGAAAGATGAATTATGTGAAAAAGGTTGAAAAAAATGAAATAAGTTTTTTTGGAAAAAAAGAACGAATCCAGTTAATTAAACAACAAACCCTTATTTTGTTCTCTAATTGAATCGTAAATTCAATGAAACACTATTCAGAAATTTAAAAATTTCTGAATAAACGCCAAATTCTTTTATAAAAAATACTTTTTATTTCAATTTTTTTCAAATAGTCTTGTAATTAATTACGAAAGTACATCTAATCCGACTCCAAATTTACCAGATAAATTTCCTTCACTCTTCAGTATAAATACACGTTACTTTACGTACAACTTTTACATCTCTGAGCCTTCTTTCATTTAATTGTCTCGTTGTTCCCTCCCTAAAATACCGCAACAATTTTATTTGAAGCTTAGAGCATTTAACCTCCATTGAACTAACTGTCTTCCTCAACTAGCAACAGTCATACACAAATCTCTACATCTACCCACAAGCCCATTCAGACATCCACCCACTCATCCACGTACACATCTACCTACACATCCACCCGCCCATCCACGTACACATTTGCCTGCACATCTGCCTACACATCCACTCACTCAGTTACCCGCGCATTCCCCTTAATCTCACTAAGCTACGGACCCGCTAACTTACAAACACTAATGAACCTATCCAACCACCAGCCCATCAGCTAAACAATCCCCCCAACCCATACCACCAAGTTAGTCATCCACTATCCCACCCATCTATGAATCCAATCCATCCCACTAACCCAACTACCCAAACACCCACCAAAAAAACCACCAAGCAAACAACCACCAAGGTGAAGGCAATGATCAAGTTCAAGCCGGTGTGTCCTCAAAGACTGCCCAACATGCACGAGCTGTCGACAAGCGCTCCTCAACACGTGCGGCAGACACTCACTCGAACCATGTCCTACCTGGAGAGACAACACGAAGACTGTCTCTATCTCAACGTGTACACACCAGCCTCGGGTGAGTTAACTTTTTGCTGTTCCTGTTGTTGGGGGTGGAGTTGTTAATGTTGTTGGGGGTGGAGTTATTAATGTTGTTGGTGTTAGTGTTGTTGTTGATGTTGACGTCGTTGATGTTGTTGTTGTGTAATCTCAACGCTTAAAAACTGTTTTCGGATTGCCCTGTTTGTTAGTGTCGCTGTTTCATTTTTCCACTTCTATAGTACTTTTTTATTTAGTTTTGTCCTAACCTTGTTGGAGGATTTCTGACCGAAAAGGGTCTATGAAGGATGAGAAAGTTCCTGGTAGAAAAAAGTGTGTGCTGGAAGTAGATTCAAGATAGGGGGCTCATGGTGGGTGGTTTCATGGGAAGTGGTTTCATGGGGGGTGGTTTCATGGGGGGTGGTTTCATGGAGGGTGGTTTCATGGTGGGTGATTTCATGGGGGGTGGCTCCGTGGTGGGTGACTTCACGACGTAGTGTGTCCATGATCAAAACACAAAAAGCGTTTGAAGTTCTGATGGCTGCATTTCAGTATGAATGCACCATAACTGCGATAAATAATTCAAAAACGCCAATGCACTGAACGCTTCAAATGCACAATATTTTGAAAATTTATAACCTTTTTGTCAAAATAACTTTCATTTTTGGTGTTCGGAAAGTTATTCTTAAGGTGGATCCTATGCAATCAATGATTTTCAATTCAGTTTCAACCTCATTCTCCATAAAATCCCATTAAATATTTGCTCTGAAAGTAAATAAAAATCAAAGATGAATAAAAAAAGTAGCAATCGCAGTTTAAAATCCGACGCTAGTTCAAGGTTCGCTGAGTATAATGTAACACGATGCACTCCAGCATAATAAAATACAATACACTCGGACACAATAAAAGACGATACAGTCCATCACAATGCAACGTAATACAATACAACGCAAATCAATTCAGGACAATTTATACACTTATATACGTTGCAAAGCAATACAGTGAGGTTGTACTCATTGAAAAGCAGTACAGTAGAATTATATACACTACAAAAATACAACAGAAATGTATACCTGCGAAGCGATACAATACTGCGTTATACAATGTACGACGATGCGATACAATGCAATGACAGGTATAATTTAATTGGCGCTAATGCATGAACTTTTCACGACCACAAATCAGCACGTTGCATTGAAAAGTACCATAAAGGATGTAGGAGCGGTGTGGCCTGATCAGTAAGCGCCTGTGCTTTATGGCTGTTGGAGTCTCTTTTGAATGGCAGCTGCAGGGGAGGACTTGGACTTTTAAAGGTTATTTATGCACTACCTTTTTGGAGTTGACTTTATGCCATTTTTAGTGTTTTAAAAAGTTTCCGAAATATTTTTGCTTATTTCTTTGCATGTCTCGACAACGTGCTTGGCGTCAGTCGTGTTTTTTGTTTTTCGACCGAAAAGTTTTGTTCCAAACTCCCAAAAAGATTATTTTTCTTTGGTTCTGGTTTTGAAAAAATCTTTCTCGAAAGTAAATTTTTTGGAAGTCTATTGTTGGAATAACTTAATATAGCTAAATTTCAAATTTGCACTGCAATTTCGAAAAAGTGGGTTGCTTCGGAGTTCAAGTTTAAAAGTAGAAAAGGTTTGATAAAGTGATTCGAAAAAGTTTGAAAGAGTTTCTAGCCAATATATCATAGAGATAATTGATGGGAGGGTGAAGTGCTCATTAAGAGGTCTTTGCGTGATTATAAGTTGAATAATTAATATTCATAAGTAAGAAACTAAGCAAGGAGCGACAACAACATCAAAATGAGGCGAATTAATCAAATGAAGTGTCACACAACTTTGAAATGAGAAACTGATTGTTTTGCATGCAAGATCGATGGCGTTTATTGCTTCCTCTGCAAGTGTTGTCATGGCCTTGTATACTCAAACATCCACTATCAACTCTTCTTCCCACCCCTCCACCCACCAAACCTTCGTTGATGCACCAATCCTTCTTCTATTTTGAATGATTCTTCACCCATCAAGATTGTAAGTTGGGCCCTCTCAACATCCACTCAAAAAATGAACACCAGTTTTATTTACTCTTCCACCCCTTCTCCAAGCGTTTCAAGACCACCAAGGCGCATTCTAAGCGAAGGAAAATAACTCAAGACCCAACACGTGATCTCTGGAGATTGCGAGCTAAAAAAATTTAATTTGTAAACCGCCAGAAAAGCAACAAGAGTGCCAAAAATAGTTGTCACTCGCAACAGCAGGAATGTATACAAGAGTTTTCAAAGTATTGATGGAGAAAAAAACTCCTATGGTATTGAAACTATTCAAAAATAATTTTAGTTCGCTATAGAAAAGAGAAATTTTTTCGAAGAAAATGCTGAAAAATATGTTAAAAAGCATCTAAGTTGTTTGTATGGAGGAATGCACGAGAGGAGATGTATGGAGGGAGCTTTAATTAAGTGTGATTTAAGTAGAAAGTGGAATGGATGGCGGGATATGGAAGTTCTTTCAACTCGCGAGCAACTCTCCCCTATACAAATTCCTTCATTCATTTGTGGATTCCTGAAAACTTTGGCAACAATTAATTTCGCATTTTTTATTATTCTCGTCGGGAAGCTTGTTGATTGCCTTTGCTGAGTATTCTAGCGATAATTCTATCAAAATGGACGTCAATCCGTGCTTGATGAGAAGAGTAGTCTTAATGGAAATGTTTTTGATTGTAAGTGGCCATGAAGGAGGCGAGAAAATGGAATTAATGTCGGAAAAGATTAGCATATTAGTTACAAAAATAAAAACAAAAACAAAATGGAAAGTCTCATTGAAGCTGACAAAGTTTTTCGAGCCATAACTGCAAATAATTTCGAAAAAACATTTTTGAATGGAAATTTGGAAGTGAAATCATGTGTGTGTGGGTCGGCTGACAAGTCCTAACTTATCGAATGGCCTCTCCAGAACATCCTAATCGCTACAAGAAATCATATTTTTATGCTCAAAAATTTTCAAACTTTTTGAATATTTTAGATTAGAAAAAAGAAATAATTTAATTCTACTAACAATGTAATGCACACAACCAATCAAAATTATTGGAAAAGTGATTTTACTTTTATTTAATAAAAAAAACATGGTTTTAAAAGATCAGAAAAATTCTTTCAAATTTAATTTCAAGTTTTCCTTTATGGCATAGAATAAGTTTGAAGGAATTTTTTAAAAACCAAATAAATGGTCGAAGTAAATTGCATGCGAAAATTAATCTTCTGAAACTAACGATATCAATAAAAAGATTAACTTTAAGAACATGAAGATTCAAGCGGAAATTAAATTCATGCAGTTTTCGTTTGTCTATGCCACTATTAATAGTTTATAATCGAGACAAAAAATAAAAAGGATAACCTAAGTTTGAAATAATAAAAATTCAATGTAATAAAGGAATATAGGAGAATAAAACAAAACTGAAAATGACAAAAGAACATCAGAAATAAATTCAATATGATAACACAGACAGTAAACGGTGAACATAAGAAGGTAGTGTCACAAATGACAAGAGTCAACTGTAACTCATAGTGGAAGAGTCTATAAAAAGTATCGTGGCGGGCATTATAGAGGGTGACATGAAGAATGTAAGGGAGTCATGGAAGTGCTTAAAAAGTTACTTTCTGGACCTCGGAGCAGCGTAAAAGTTACTTGGAAGTTTAAAAATGTTTTTATGCACAACAGCGCGTGCTTATTGGTGACATGGGTGCGGCTGTAAGTGAGTTATTAAGGTCACAATGACGTGAATAGATTGAACAAGAGCGGTGCCAACCGCCACAAATCTTACTCGTATTGAAACTCTTTTAAATCAGGAATGATCTAAGTTGTACGTACGAATACTGTTCATAATAAAAAGTAAAGAATTATGACGACAAATAAATCATATTTTTTACGCCAGAAAAACACAATCATAACGGGGCGGGGTGGAAATCATAAAAGAAAGCGCATAAAGAAAACACAATAATCTTCTTTATAGAGGCGCATACACGTTCCAAATAAATAACCTCCCGTCTGAATCATATAATAGATTTCCGAAGCTCCAGTGTGTGAATCCATCCTTTATTATCCAGGTTGAATAATTTCAGATTTTCATGTTGCGTAACTCGCAAATTGTTTCCAAATTGAAAGACAAATGGATTTCTCTTCCGAACAAACTTGCCAGACTTGTGTCTCTAATGGAATTTCAAATGGAAAAAAAGGTTCAAGAGAAACTAGGCATCAAAAATAGAATTACGTTTGATGAAGATACTTTTAAGCCGCTTGCGGTGAAGTTCAGATAACTTTTAAATGATTAAAATAAGTCCACCTTTAAGGGCTTTTTTAAAAATAATATTTTTCAGTTTAAGCTGTGTTTTATTGAAGAAAACCATTACGTTGTTGAAATTTAAAAAAAATTCTTATTTACTGAAACATCATCAAGACAAGCAAGTAAAAAAATCACCAGTATAACGAAACATTCAATGCGACAAAGCAACATAACAACACAAGAAGGCAACATGACAACACATGAAAGCAACAAAACAACACATGAAAGCAACATAACACAAGAAAACAACATAACAAAACAAGAAAGCAACATAACACAAGAAAGCAACATAACAACACATGAAAGCAACATAACACAAGAAAGCAACCTAACAACACAAAAAAGCAACATAACAAAACAAGAAAGCAACATAACAACACAAGAAAGCAACATAACACAAGAAAGCAAAAGTAAATTACAACATACCGATGGAACAGAGCAACAGAACGAGTGACTGGGCAGCGCTAAAGTCGGTACCAGCAAGAAGGACTTCAATTAAGCAGGCGCCTGCTTTATGCGTGCTCAATGGAGTCTTGACAGCAGATTGTCCACGCCGTTCTGTAGGGCCTGTGTGGGTTGCATCTTAATTAACACACAGATTAGACGTGCAAAGCTCAGGAAAATCGACTGAGAAAACACAGTTTTTTACGGATTAGCCTCTAAGAAATCATTGTATAGGAGATGTTTTTTTGGAAAATGTAAAAATAGAAGTGTGATGGAAGTGGATTGAAGTACATCTGATGTTAGAAGCGATGCAAAAGCTTTCAATAACCCTGGGTTCTTAGCAGCTGTTTGCACATGATATTAGATAAACACACACGCATAGACACGCCCACCCCCCCCCCCCCTCCCCCCCCCCCCCCCCCCCCCCACACACACACACACACACACACACACACACACACACACAAACACACAAACACACACACACACAAACACACACACACACACACACACACACACACACACACACACACAAACACACACACACATACAAACACATGCCTGAGTAGGCGTTTGCTGTCTTTTTTTCTGAAACAGACCCGACAAAAAACCAAAACGCCCAGAAACATGGTGACAGAGAATATTTAACAATTGAACTAATGCGTGCACTGAACACGCCAACTCGGCAAAACTTTACCAAAACAGCTGTTTTGCATAATGTAAACTTGATTGTTGTTTACGAATGCCTTGTTATTGTTGCTTATTTGAAAATCCTGTCGAAACTTCGCAAATGGACATTGAATCATCCTCCGCTTCTCTTATCCACATCCCTTTATCTCTCCCTTCTTTCATCTTCTATCTTTCCAATTCCTCCTTTTTCTACCCTTATCTCGCAAATTCTCTTTTTAATTTTTTTTCCAAATGTTTATTCTGTCATTTTTTCTCTCATTCTTTTCACTTCTCACCCATCCGTTCTCTCATTTCCTCCTTCTTTCGTCATCGCCTCTTTTCATGCGTTTCTGATGAAACTTTATGGAGAATTTTCAGTTATCATTAGCAGTAATAGCCGCATTAATTGGGTCGATAAACACTTTAAAATTTTTATACCATTTTCAATTAATTAAGTCGCTGTAACAATGCACTTCTACGCCCGCATCTCCCATTAAAGTAGGGCGCCTTCTATTGAGGTGGTTTGTATTAATTACCGGAGAAAAAATAAATAATTATGTTACTATTGGCTTGCAGCTTTGAGTGGTCGATGCGAGAACTGATAAGTATGGAAGAGCGGAAAGGTGGCTATGATGGGATTAGTTCATTAAGGGGTAACGTGTGAAGTTGTGGTTGGGTTATGAAAAATATTTAAAAAAATTTAATAAATTGAAAAACAAAAAGAAAAAAAACTTATTGAAATGGAATGAAAATAAGAGAATATTTTTTGGATTGTTACCATATATAGTTCGAATGGAGATTATGTGTGGTTGAAAAGTGAAAAGCGTTGCAAATATATAACAACTTGAACAGTAGGTGAGAAAATAATGAAAAAAGAAAAAAAGAAAAAAAAAAAGAAAAAAAGAAAGAAAAAAGAAAAAAATAAAAGAAGAGAAAGGAAATAAGTAAGAAAAGGGAGATCAAAATGACGAGGCTGAGATAGAAGGAAAGGAAGTGAAGAAAAAAAAAGTAAAATAAAAAAAGTGAAATTTTTTCAGATAATCCCTTAAGATGCACATCAAGTCCTCGCCACTGGCGCAAAGACCTCCACAAAGGCACACTCACGCGCCATAAGCAGGCGAATTAGCAGGAGCCACGATTAAAAGGCCTTTCCAAGTGCCTCTTGGCGCATCTCCGTGTCCCAAGTGGTGCCTTGAGGCGCCTTTAATGACGCCATGCAACTTAAAAGTGAACCTAAACAATCATTGAAAAATACTAAAAGTGAACGTTTTCAAAGAAGATTTACTTTTAAAAGGTTTAAAAGCTTCGAAAGCTAATTTTTTGAAATATTTCCTTCCCAATAGTGACTTGCTCACAAGCCGATGATAAAGAAAGTTAGCTCATCAAAACAAACACAAGCCACTTGTTATTGTTATTATTTTTTATTATTATTTTGTTGTTTTATCTACTTTAGATTGGCGTAGGGATTTTAGAATTTGATGACATCACGACTTGAAGCTACCTACCCATTTGTCATCATAAAAGAAGACGATGGGCGGAGTGGATGAATGGATGAATGGTTGGATAAATGAATGAATGAAGTGATGAATAAATGAATGAATGAAGGGATGAATAAATGAATTGATGAATGAATGAATGAATTGATGAATGATTAAATAAGTGGATGAAAAAATAAATGAATGTATGAATTAATAAATAAATGGATGAATGAACAAAAAGTTGAAAATAATTTAAATTCGGAAATAAATGAATAAGTTTTAGCATAAGAAGATAGATTAGGAGTGTGAAAAAAAAGAAAAAGAAAAAGAAAAAGTGAAAGCCGAGTGAATGGATGGTCGGATGAATGGGTAGTTTTCTGGATAGAAGTAGGAATAGAACAAAAAGTTGAGCGAAAGAGAAAAGAAAAATGAAAAATAATTAAAACAATTATTGATTAATAGAAAAAACAAGCAGCAATTTGCACACGAAAGTCAAGCAATTAGCTAGTAACGACAGAAACATTAATAGCAAACATAAAATGACCAAGACAACAAAACTATCGTCATAACTCGCCTTCTAATCATAATAGTCACCATTATGGAGATGTAAGTGATAATAATGAGAAGGGTTATGATAATCAATGTCACACGACCTCTATTCTTGTGGCCGCTCTAGTGACGTTGATGGTCATGATGAAGAAGGACAAGAAGGAGACGGAAACGAAAAAGAAGAAGAGGAGGAAGAAGAAGAAGAAAAAGAAAAAGGGGAGGAGGAAGAAGAAGAAGAAGAAGAAGAAGAAGAAGAAGAAGAAGAAGAAGAAGAAGAAGAAGAAGAAGAAGAAGAAGAAGAAGAAGAAGAAGAAGAAGAAGAAGAAGAAGAAGAAGAAGAAGAAGAAGGGGAAAAAGAAGAAGAAAAGAAGAAGAAAAAAAAAGGAGAAAAGGAAGAAAAAATAAAAATAAAAAAAGAAGGAAAACAAAATGCTAATAAAAAAAAAAGAGAAGATGAAGATAATTGAAAAAGTCAAATTAGAAACAGAAACAAAAGGAATGGAGTGACGATGAAATGGAGGAAAAAGAAACTTCTAAATGTTAAATTATTCTTTTCAACCGTCTGAGTTCTAACAGAATTTTTTTTCAAAGTATAATTCGCGCTATATGAATGCAAAGTTTTCGTGTCACCATTGAGTACCTCTGAGATCCTTGAAGATAAAGTCATGACTGCCATGCAAAATTGTATAAATTCATGCACACCTATATGCACACATCCATGCACACATCCATGCACACATCCATGCACACATTCATGCACACATCCATGCACACATCCATGCACACATCCATGCACACATCCATGCACACATCCATGCACACATCCATGCACACATCCATGCACACATCCATGCACACGTCCATGCACACATCCATGCACACGTCCATGCAAACATCAATATCTTGACTGTCGATTGTTTAATGACACATAGGGGGAAGTCGAGAGAGATGAGGGAGGTGGAAAAGATGGGAAAGATTAGGAAGATGAAGGAGTTGAATAAAACGAAAAAAATGAAAAAAATGAAAAAGATAAAAAAAAAATGAAAAAAATGAAAAAAAAAAAAAACTAAAAAAGAAGAAAAAAAAATGAAAATAAGGAAAATCAGAGAAATGAAAAAAATGAAGAAAAATTAGTAGAGTTGAAAGAAATTATAAAAAATCTTTGTTTCAATTTATTTGTCGAAGTTAGTGCGAGTTGTTGCTGGTTTCGTTTTTGTTTTGAATTTTTTTTTGCATATTTTTATTATTATTTCTATCTTTTTCATTATCGTTGTTAGCGTCGTACACCAGAAAACATCAGAAAACGTTCATTTGTGTGATGTTTCGTGGTGTATAGGCTTAAGTTATGGCATTAAAGTGGCTGGTACTTTGATGTTGACACGGGCCACCACTCTCCAGACCTGTGCAGGCGCCCACTGATTTATCAATCTTTTTTATGGTTACCCTTCATACAGAGCCCTTTATAAAAAAAACCCTTCATACAGAACCTTTCCTACATAACCCTTCATAGACACTCCTTCGTCCATACTTTTTCAAACATTTTATTATAAATTTATAAAAGTTATAAAAACTTATAAACATTTCTTTAAGCGCTTTTCATTCTTAAAAAGTTGTTTATCCATATCTCTTTATTCAAACTTCTTCATCTAGATCTTTCTCTGACCATCTTTTGTTCCAAGCCTTTTTATGTTCCTCTTAACTCCTTCACCAAGAATGATTTAGCAACTTCCAACTGCAACACCCTCCAAAAGTCGTATGTCCCGCATTGCGACTGTGCAGGGATGATATTTCATGTTTGGAGCCATTGACGCCATTGACTCAATGCCGTGTCATGCCTTGGACACAAAATACGTCACCAAAGTGATAAAGCACGCAATTCTGCAAGAAATAAAGTCAACTACGTAGCTTGACGATACGACATCGTTAAGTAAAATAAATAGCGCATAAGTTAATAAATTGAACTCAAAAGTCGAATGGATCGGCCTGATGTACTGCAAGCACTTGCAACACACGGCGTCTTGAAATCATTACTCACATTTAAACCGTTCAGCAACCACTCATCCATCATTTCTCCATTCAGTCACTTTTTTATAATTTTTTTAACTCACTTTTCCATCTTTTTCTTCTCACTCATTCCTCCCTTCTTCCCCTCATTCACTCACTCCATCACTCTTCTGTTCACTCATTCCTTCTTTCATCCCTTCATTCACTCCCCCGGACACAAACAACCTCCCACCAGCTTCTCGTAAACACACCAAACGACCCAATCAATGCAGCAATGAAACAGATTGCATTTGCACTATTACTGCAAGAACACGTGATGTGGTCTTGATGCGCATGCGCGCCTTAAAGCGTCTGCTATGCACTGCGTGTAATGATAACCTTAGTGGCGGTGTTATTTTCCACGTTGCAACTTTTGTGTGTTTTTAGGTGGTTTTATGTGCTGCTGTGTGCAGTTATGTGCTGTTGTGTGCCTTTAATGGAGGGTTTCATGATGCCTTTTATTTTATGTGGCGGTGTGTGACGCCTCATGTTATATGTGATTCTCTGTGGTGATTTTTAGTTGGTAGACCTTGAAACTTTTAATGTTTTTTTTATTGAAAGTTTCATGTTTTTTATTCTTCATGTTTTTTATATGTTTTTTTTCACGCATGTCAGAGTGCCGACGTTTGATGGCTTCTTTTGCAAGGGCTGGAACGACTGCGTGGAAAGCAAATCGATGGAAAAGTGAACTCAAACGCACCAGCTCAAAAGAATTCGGAAAATAATCCATAAAAACAAGTGAAAACAGATAAACGAATTTCGTTTTGTTGTCGCAAGCCAGAAACAATTGATTATAAAAGCAAGCGGAATCAAGACGGAAAAATAGATTTAGAAAACAAAAAAAGACCAAGAACAAAAAAAGCAAAAAGGTATCAAGAATAAAAGAAATATACTACCACCTTCATCCCCAACAACAAAACACCACCAACAACAACAACAAGACACCAACACCACCACCAACAACAACAACAAGACACCAACACCACCACCACCACCAACAACAACAACAAGACACCAACACTACCACCAACAACAACAACAACAACAACAACAACAACAAGACACGAACACCACCACCACCACCAACAACAACAACAAGACACCAACACTACCACCATCAACAACAACAACAACAACAACAACAAGACACTAATACCACCACTACCAACAACAACAACAAGACACGAACACCACCACCACCAACAACAACAAGACACCAACAAAACGTCAGGCGTGCCTACACAGCTCCTGGCACCGTAGGGCATAGTTGAGTGCAGACGGACCACCAATCATTCCACCTCCTCCTATACAAACGCCTTTCCATTATGGGAACATGTTTCTCAGAGAGCAGAAGTTCATCGTGACAAAAGAATTTAACGAGAAAGTTAATTTTAACAAGACTCTTCAAATAGAAGCTCATTATGACATTAAATTCCACAAATGGAAGGTTAATATCACAATAAATTCTATAAATGGAACTTTATTGTAGCACTGAGTTCTTTGAGTAAAAGTGGCCTATGTCGTTTTAAGGACTGCATACCTGCACAGACACCACACTTGATGGAGGGCTCTTGATGGCGCGCGTGTCTTGTCGCTTTGGCGTGGAGTTCAGTGGCTTATTCGATTTTGTAATTGATAAATGCCACGTGAGTTCTTTTCTCTTTTTTTTTTGATGCTCACTCGATTCAATCAATTTCCAAACGTTAGTCAAACGTCCACAAAATTGTTTTTTTTCTTACACAAAATTCGCCTTCCAGCCTCTTCAGCACATGCAAGACCTGCCAAGCTCATTTACATTTTGCTCTTTTGCATAATTTCCATCTTTATTTTTACTATAATGTTAGTGTTTTTTCATGGGATTCTCTCTTTTTTTTCCGTTAATTTCATTTCCATCAAGCAAAACAAAAAAATTTGTTTAATGAAATTTATAGACAAATAATGCACATTTTTGACGCGGAAATCAGACTTTGAAATTATTTTTTGGTAAGTGTTAGTTTCATTTCAGAGGAAATGTAAAGAAAGGCCTAAAATGGGTTTTCGCGACACCGGCAACATTAAATTTCCAACTGCATAAAAGCTGGGAGTGACAAAAACGTGTTGTTACGTCAGAAACTAATGAGAAATAACACGTGCAACTAGACAAAATCCAAATTATTGTCGAAAAAATTTTAAAATAAACCTTCAAAAAAATTTTACAAAAAACTGAAAAAAACTAATCAAAACAAAAAAGCGATAAAAAAAGAAAAAAAAACGATGAAAGACTGAAAAAAGATATGATTTTGCAAGGATCCATCCGTCACACCTCGCACAGCCGCGTTCGAATGCGTCTTACACGCATCGAACGAACAACATACTTCGAAAGAAGTGACTATTTTTTTGAAATGAAAGTAAATTTTTAAATTACCAACAAAACGAATACGTCTGACAAGCCGACAATGTGTGAAAAAGCGGAAGGAAAATAAGAATGAAGTTACATTTTGAAGATATTTTTAGGTCGGAGTTGACAAATAATGCGGTGAAAAAAAACGCAAACAAAACAAAATGCATGCTTCTTTGGTTTTCTTGCTTCGATGCTCCGTGGTACTGCATGAAGCAAAAACTGTCACTTGACTTGGTATCGGCTTACTAAACTCAACACTGTGAATTGGATGAATTACCAAACTACACCAACCACACCAATTACATGGATTACATGAACCACATCAACTACACCAATAAAACTGACAAATTCACTTCATCGTCCGTACTTACCCCCTACCACACCAATCCCACCAACACCAAACCAACCACACTTCTCACACCTACCACGCTCAACATCTTCCATCCTTACCCCACTTATCCTACCAGCCGTTCAAGTCACAGACATCACACCAACCACACGAACCACACCAGCCGTCTAAGTCACAAAAACCACACAAGCACGGCACCCACACCAGCATATAAGCCACAGCAACCCCAACAGCTCCATCATTCACACAAGCATACAAGCTCTGTGCGCGAATTCGTTTATTTATGTCACAAAACACGACAGGAGTATGACTCACAGGTCGCCTTTTCAACTTGCCAGAATATTAGGAAGCTCGGTTATGAATGTAACCCTAACTTTAAGGTTTATTTTCTAAGTATGTCATTCTTTGCGTAAACCTAAGCTTCTTTAACGCCACGCTGAAATACGCCGTAAGAAAGGATGGTGGTGGAAGTGAGGTAGTGATGGTGGTGGTAGAGACAGTGGAGTAGTGGTGGAGGTGTTGACGTGGAGATGTTTGGAATCAGGGAGATGGTGAAGGTTGTGGGGGTGGTGGTAGTGGGTGTAGAAGTGGTGTTGGGGGAGTTGGTGGTGATGAAGCTGGTGGTGGAAAGCAATAGAAGTGGAGAAAGTGATGGTGGTGAAAACGAAAAAATTGAAATCCGTTGCGTGGTTCAAACACGCCATTAAAGATGCAAAAGTGGAGGAGTCTTGGAATGGCTCCTTTAATCGCCTTTCCAGAATCACAAAAAAACGTTTAGTGCATATTTGAAACTTCGTGGAAACTCATGGAGGCTTCGCTATGGGAATTTATCTTTCGAATACATTCTTAATTAAACTTAAAAATTCAGCCTTTTACAGAGACGCGTCGTGCATGGCGCTTAGATGCACCTTGTCAAAAAACACTTGGTGCTGGATTGAGCACGCTGGTTGGTGGTGGTGAGGGTGTTTATATAGTTTTTGTAGTTGCTGCTGTTGGTGTAACCTTTGTTGAGTCATTTCAAAGTTCAAACAACCATCAGCTGCTCTGTTGCCGACCACAAAGGCTTCGATTATTTTTCCACAATGTCAACAACCACACCTAGTTATTTTCACTTCCCCCAACCAAACATGCAAATCTAGTGGGGCGACAACCTTTGAGAAGTAAAGTCGGCAGACTTGCGTATCCTTCGTGTTCAAGACCGATGCAGCAACTGTGAAAGGACTGGTGTGGGCGTACCCGATAGGGCAATAATATGAGACTGGATGGCTTAATGCAACCAAGATATATTTTTTCGTCTCTCATCTTTAAGAAGCAGACCAAAAAGTAAAGTTTGTAGCAGAGCGCCTTTGAACAGCATGTAATCGGCGCTATAAACATGTTTTGTGTAGATTAAATTAGATTGAATCAGATAACTTTAAATGTTGGGTGAAGGAAACAGCCTCGGCTGCTGAATAAACAGAAGGGAGGTTGGACAGGAAAGCTTGAAAAACTGAGTGAGACGTCAAAAAACACCTCATTGCTGAACCATTTGAGAAGGTCTCAACGCTTGTCCAGCGTTGTTGTTGCCGTTGTTTTCACTGGAACTTTAATTGTTGTTGGTTTGACCAGATTTGTTGTTGTTTTTGATGAAGTTGTTGTTGTTGTTGATGACGTTGTTGTTGTTTTTAATGAAGTTGTTGTTTTTGATGACGTTGTTGTTGTTTTTGATGACGTTGTTGTTGTTTTTGATGATGTTGTTGTTGTTTTTGATGACGTTGTTGTTGTTTTTGATGACGTTGTTGTTGTTGATGATGACGTTGTTGTTGTTTTTGATGACGTTGTTGTTGTTTTTGATGACGTTGTTGTTGTTGATGACGACGTTGTTGTTGTTTTCGATGACGTTGTTGTTGTTTTTGATGACGTTGTTGTTGTTTTGATGACGTTGTTGTTGTTTTTGATGACGTTGCTGTCGTTGATGAAGACGTTGCTGTTGGTCCACATTAAAGTTATTACAAAATAACATTGAAAGATTTAATTTTCCGTTTAAGCGATCCTTCAAGGATGTTTTTTCTTTTTTTAAATTTTTTTGGTTTCAATTTTTTGATGACATTTTTTGTTATTGCACATCTTTTTCGTTTACCCCTGCAAGGTCGTCATGGCGGCCTACATGCGCCATTCTGGCCAGCTAATCAAATCTTTTATGCCTTTGCTGAAACAATTTTGTTGTTCAAGTTGTTGTTGTTGTTGATGATGATGTTGCTGTCGATGTTTTTGTTGTTGTTTGTGTCGAGGTTGTTTATTTTTCAGTTGTTGAAAATGTTGTTTATATTTTTTTTATGTTGGTGACGTTGATCAAGCTGACAATTGTTTTTGTTTCACGTTTTGTTTATTAAAAAACGCGAATAAAAAAAATAAATGCGTTTTATTTTTTTATTATTGATTAGAAAATGCAATAATAATTCGGAAAGTTGATAGCTCGGTCACTCCCCATTGCCACTGCCTTTCAAACCTCCGCTGTTCATTTGCATAATATTGCAGTCCGAGCAGTTAAGCCTTTCAAGTCAAAATGAATTTTCCAATTATTTAAAAGTTAAGTGCAGAAGCCTGATGGGAGATTAAATAAGCTTCGTATGTATCTTTTGTATGCATACATGTATTTGTGCCCGTCTGTATTTTTGTATCAAGACGTTGTGTACAAAAATATTTTTATAACAACAATACAACATACAACAACGGCATAGAACCACAGCGACACAATGAGAGGTTCAACAAGTTTTTTTATAATCTAACATCATTCTTATCACCTGCATCAGCACTTCCTCGATTCCTCCATCATCACTTCCAATTCTCTTTCTTTTTTTCATCTCCCACACTTTTTTTCATTTTTCCTTCTTCTTCTTCTTTCACAAACTTCCTTCCTCTTCTTTCTTTTCACATTTTTTTCTTTTTTTTTCCAAAAATCTATTTTCCCTCTTTTTTTCTCATCTTTTCCTTTCACAAACCTCTTTTTCCATCCTTCCATAGATCTTCTCACTGCTCCTTCATTGCTTGCGCCTCATAACTTGCTTCATTTCAGGCGCACTTCGCTTCATTAAACTGGCCTGTAGTTTCTGAGGATATTAAAGTAACCGATAAAAGAGTATTATGGAGGACTCTGTGATCCGTTAGTGTTCAGAATGTCTTTTCTTACGCGAGTAAGTATTCAACTTAATTCGTTTTATCTTTAAAATCATCTACGTTCAGTTAAGTGCTTTCCAGAAATTAATAAAAATGTTTAACAATGTTCTTCGTCTCCCGGCCACCAATGCAAGCCCCAGTGAAGAGGGGTAGAGCTGTGTTACAAGTCTGCACCACGCAGCAACATGCATGGGTGACCTGACTGCACTTTGATTCAATAAGAGGTCAAGGCATGCCAGCGATTAATCACTCTCTGCATGCACCATCAACCGCATCAGGCCAATAAGCTACACAGTTGATGAAATTTTGATAAACATTTTGATGAAAATGTTGATGAAATGATTATAAAACGTTGATAACATGTCGATGACGTTTTGATAGAATGTTGATAAGGGTGTTAAAAAAGCTAAAAAATAACACCAAAATAATAGCACAAACTTAAATTTTTCTTTAAAGTTGAAAAATTTTAAATAATATTCTGAAGTATCTTTTTCAAATTTAAATTTTTTCGAGTTATGAAGCAGGCTCTAGTGGCCATGAAGTTGCGACAGGGGTGCATTAGAGAGAGAACAGCTCAATAGCAGCTGCGATGAAGTGTCCAACACGCCAAATAAGCAACTGATGCGTCCTGTCGCCAAATATGTGTGTGTGCGAGTAATCGTGGGACTGATAAGTTTGATTGTTCGTTAATGTCATTATTTGTGTGCTTGAATGCCTGGTTCTCTCTGTCTGGTTGTTTCACTGTGGTTCTTTATTCATGCTTGTTTATATCATTCCATAGTAGGTTCTACTATAGGGTGTGTCCTTGCTTTTACTATGGAATAACGGATCGTTTCTATTTTTTGTTATTTTTCTTCAATTTTCATAACTTTGTCAATTTTTTATTTTTTATTATTATAATTAATTATGATTCTGAATACAAATATTAATATTTGCATAGATCCAATAAAGTGTAAATAACCTCATTTTAAGGTTGTCATGCAGCGTTTCGTTGTGACTTTCTTGGAAAGCCTTCCAAAAACTTGAAACTTGAAAGTTTATAATTCTCACATTTTCAATGATCTCCAAGTGATGATTGAAAAGTCCAAAAAACTTTTTCTCTGAAACTTCTCTTTTTCCTCGCCACTCTTTCTCCTCCCATGCAGCGACCGCGATGATCAATGTTGCCGTTGACAATGTCGCAGAGATAAGCAAACACAAGGGCACACACAAATAATTTAACAAATTAATACCAATACATCTTACCACACGCACAGAAACAAAAACAAACAAACACACACACACACACACACACACACACACACACACACACACACACACACACACACACACACACACACACACACACACACACACACAAACACACACACACACACACACACACACACACACACACACACACACACACACACACACACACACACACACACACACACACACACATACACACACACACACACACACACACACACACACACACACACACACACACACACACACACACACACACACACACACACACAGAAAGACACACAAACAAACAAAAATAAACACACACACACACACATTCACATATAAAGCATCTTCTTATGAAAGAAGGCACAAAAACACAATCTTATGATTCGGCCTAAGAATCTGCCCACATGTGCGTTCAAGGGAAGCTAATGGCGGAGTGAATTGAGAGAGGAGTATATTGGAGATAATAGAGGCGTAAAAACACGACCAAGACTTCATTGGGAGGCACATGTCACGATGCAACGCATACACGCACGTGATCACACACGCACGTGCGCACACCAACATACGCACACGCACGCAAATCTACACGTCCACGCACCCCAAAACGCATAAATACACAAACGCATAAACACATAAACAAACACGCAAACAAACACACACACACACTTACAAACATACACGTACATGCCTTTCATGTACACAGAGGTCTAGTGTACGCCTATGAACCGTCAGTATACTAGTCCATACCAATGTGGCCATGCTTTAATACACGTGCTCGTGCTCTGAAAAGTCTTCTCGAAAATTCAATGCTGCGGCATCAAGAGTCAGGGAAGTAATTATCAGACCGTCCTAATTGATATCAATCGTTAATTAATGTTCTTCCCATCGTTCATTCAGCTGCCTCGCGTCCATCCATCACACGCCGCCTCGACCGTTCAGACCTCGATCCAGGCAATTCCGGCTCAATCCACTTCTGTGAAGTACGACAAGCGGTTGTCTTTGAAGAAATTTATTTCTTTTTTCCTTCGAAGGCACAACAACAACCTGTTGCTAATGACATACTCTCAACTACGCTCCTGGATTGAGAAATGCAAGCTGAAGCACTGTATACCACTGCGTCAAAAGATTTTGGAAACTCCGACGCAACAACGAGGCTTCGTTGCAAAAATTTTGAAAAAAGTTCATTTTTTTTTTCTCACCTTCAGCGTCTCATCACACCAAGAATGCTCTATTCAAATTCCTTTCACACTTTCCAACTCGATTTTTAAGTTTTATGACAATGAAGTAATAGTATCTTACTTCTATCGATTCTTCCAGACATTCAAAACTCCCTAGAACATCTTCAAACCAAGAAGGAGGAGGAGAAACGTTATTTATGCTTTTTTGTTGTTGATATTTTTCGGTTTTTTAATTTTTTTATTAGTATTTATTTTTCCATTAGTATTTTTTCATTCTTTTATTTATACTTTTATTGTCTTTTATTTCTTTTGCCTCCACAACTCAATAGACTCTTTTGAAGCTAGCTCTGTCTCCAGTAGATCTATTCTCAGCTGCTTGACAGATTTTTGTAGTGTTTATAAATATTGTTAATTTTCTTTGGCATTGCGAAAATATGTTTCTGTTATTATATGTTCTTTGTATACCTTCCTGCTTCAATGCTTTTTTCTTTCTCAGTCAACTCCTCATTCAGTCTATCATTATCTCAGTTCATCTTTATCATCTACTGTTTTTGATACCTTTTATATTTGAAAAACCTTTTTTAAAAGGGTTCTATATTTTTTCAGTTCAATCGATCTTATTACATCGACAAGTCCTGCCTACGTGGTGTATCAACTTCATCAACTGACGATCATTCTTATCTTTCTTCAACACCTTCCCTCCATTCATGACTTGGCCATCCTCTTTCACTTATCTTTGCATGAACTTCGAATCAATCAAAACTGCAACAAAGTTGTCAGCAATTATCTTTTTGTTTCATCCATTTTCATTTGTTTCACAAATTCATGGTGGAGCCTTAATGAGAAATACCAGCCAGCGCTATACAAATGTTTCAGTACGACTAGATTAGATTCAGCTACTCAAGCCTTCTTGCCCTTCTCTTCCACAACTAATGCACCTCTCTCTTCTACAGCTTTCCACTCCCCTCTGCAGTTTTCCACTGAAACCTACAATGGTGCAATTTTTTGGCCACATTTCAGAAACCAGCACCTTTTGAAATAAATTTCTATGCAAACTTTGTATAAAATAAAAATTAACATCCCCCGTACCCATTCAGTTACTCAAGTCTAGTGGAAAAATAGGATTTTTTACTTTTCTTTTCTTTTTAATATAACCACAAGAATAAGTATTAATATATGAATATTCAAGTTGACAGCATTTGAGTCATAAGAAAATGACAAGAAGTTATACAAAAAGGTTAAGCTGCATGAGTATTTCAATATGGTAGACTTTCCTAACTAGAATTTGCTTCAACCCCATTTTACTTCGTCTGCTTTTTTCGTTAAGCTAAAATTTCCTTCTTCACGCCATTTTCAACGAAGTCACCTTAAACGACAATACATAAATATTTCTCAAAACAATCGTTGATAGAATTTATCTTTTCGAAAGCTCCGTCAACTTCGTTGTTCATTGAAAAGTTTCATTATTTGGTTATAAGTACGACAACAAAAACAATAGTAATTTTAGAATCACATAGCATATAAATATATACGGATTTAGCGCGATAACATTAGGGCGCTCTTAAATAAGAATATGGCGAGATTAACTGACGTTTATGGCGACCAGCGTCACAAGCATGCCACGCAAGGTCTTTCTAAAGTGAATTCCTGGATGAAAATAGTTGTTTGGCAGCAGATTTGCTTTCTTCTTTGTTTTATGCAACTTTGAATATTTGCCTAATAGAGGCTTGTCATTGAGTTGGAAGGAGTTAATGCGCCCTCAATGCGCCTAATTGACGTGCGCCTGCAGTGAGCTTCTTTATATGCCATCGCTGCCACCGTCGTCTGGACATAACCTCGTCTGAACAACAACTTTTGTTCGATTGTTGTCTTCTTATTCCATTTTTCAATTTTTTTTCAAATTTTTTTTAATCTTTTCATTTTTTAATTATATTTATCATATCTTTTCAGATTTTTATTTTTTCAAAGTTTTCCATTTGTTTTACTCGATCTACCTCCATACCCTTCTCCTCTTTTTTTCTAAACTCACTTTTCATTTCTCATTTATTTCGTTGACGTCATTTCATCTTACTTTCTCATTCCATTCATCTTTTCATTCCTTTCTTCCATTTTTTCATTTCCTCTAGCTTTAGTTCATACGATTTGATTCTTCTGTATCTCTTTTCGTATTTCTTTCATCTGATCCATCTTGTCTTTATCTCTTTTTCACCAAACATCTTGACTCATACCAGTTTTATATGCTTCTTGTGCTTCGTAAACTTCAAATTATAACAAAGTAACTTAAATAAGAACTACCATAGACAGAGAATATTGAAACTTTTGCGACGATGGGTGGACAACATTTGTGCATTCTGCCTCCAACGCAAACAATAAAGGAACAGACACCTTGCAGACGACTTGGCACACAGTCTCTGCGGAGGTCGCTTGTGCTTCCCGGACCACACTCCAGAAAGCATTTTAATTATTTTTCTTCGCTTTTCATTACGAATTATTGATATTCATCTGCTTTCAAAGTGCCTGCATGAAAAGTCTTATCAATTATTCACCGCCTCCAATTCATATTTGCTATTTGAAACTATCAAATGGACTTTCAGACCGCCATTAAAGCTCTTTTACCGCGTCGTTACCACGTCTAACTTCGGTACAACTTTATAAAAAGGAACGCGTTTTGTGATGACCGGAGTTAAGAGTCTCTTGGTGGAACATTGGGAAACGTTGTAGAAACTGTTTCCATTTTCTTCTTTTAATTTATTTTTTCGAAATGAACTCCAAAAAACAAAGAAAGAAGAAAAAAGCGAGAAAAAAAAAGAAAAAGAAGAAGAAAAAAGCGAGAAAAAAAAAAGAAAAAGAAAAAGAAGAAAAAGAAATGTAAAAAAAAAGAAAAAGAAAAGAAATAAAAAAAATTAAATAAATAAATAATTCAATAATTTTAATAATATTTTTAATTAAAAAATAAAAAGTGAGAAATAATTTTAAAAATAATAATAAGTCCAGAGGAGTGTCGTGAAAGCACACGAACGTGATCGTTATGGAGGTTGTAGTGAAGAATTATTTAGAGCATCATTTGAAATTTAATTTTATTCAATCTCGAGTTTTGAAAAAAAATTCGACAAAATCAAGTATTATTCCATAATAGTGAATTTTTTTTCAAGTTTGATTCTCCAAGGGATAATCTTGAATGTTTTTGAGAGATTAATTTCTCTTTCTTGGTTGATGCACGTTCGCATACTTTCAATGAAAACTTTCAAGTTTGCACTACATTCAATTCGAACAAAAAATATTTGTTTTAAAGATTCCAATTTTATTTATTTAATCTATAAAATTGCCTTCGTTCTTTCTCACGCGTAGATCAACCTGGCTAATGTTCGTCTTTTCAGCCATTCAATTCTCCCACTTCCACAATCTTATAAAGGTTGTTCAAAGCTATAAAATACGTTTCAGCAAGGGTTATAAATAACCAGGCTGATAATAGGCCTTTTAGTGCGGAAACACAAGCTTCAACGAACCCTGATACGAGTCTTGAGGCGATTGCCAAAAGATTTCTTGAACAATCACTGAATTATTCAATTTTAGATTTTTATGGTCAAAAAATTGAAAATCAAACCGAATGTTTCATACAAGTTCTAAGAGTTTTGAAGTTTCTAGAAGCTTGAAAAGATTCGAAAAGATTGCACTTTAAGCGGTGCAGTGGTTGAAACGTTAGGAACAGCGTGAGTTATTGAGGCGTTCGTGCTTTGGCAGTGTAAGGATTGAAATTGAAACTCATGCAACACATAAAACACATTATTACACCACTAAAATTCTCATCACAATAGAGTGAGTGAGTGAGTGGATGAATGAATGGATGAGTGAATGAATGGATGGGTGGGTGAATGAATGGATGAGTAGATGAATGAATGGATGGGTGGGTATATCAATGGATGGGTGAATGAATGAATGAATGAATGAATGAATGGGTATATGAATGAATACATAGGCGGCTGATTATATGAATGAATTAATGGAAAAATGAAAGAATGCTTGATTGCATTAAGAATTCAGATCCAACAAGAAATTTTTGCGTCTTTGCCACCAATCAAACGAAACATAAAATTAACAAAAAAATGAATTGATTTTCCTTCGAACCAAGCTCGTCCATCTCCCTTGACCTCAAGCGAACAACATTTTCTGCAACTTTCAGAAAATAGAAGCATTTATTAACAAAAAGGCCTCTTATCGACAGCATTATTCAAATGTGTCTCAAGTGCCTGCACTCCAGTTCACAATGACATAAATCCCAACCAATTTATGTCGGCAAAACTATCACATCTTACAATTAACTCACGGCTGCGTACAGAATATCATATAGGAAATATTTTAGAGCTATAATTATGGGAGCTTTCACTCTTGCAAAGTCCAAACCACTATGAGGATATGAAGAAAACTTGAAAGACTAGACGCAGGAGTTTGGAAGTGTTTCTGTATTGTTGAAGTCTCTGAGACATCATGTGGCACACAATTGTATATCTTCTTCATTCTGTGACAAAGTTGCCTTTCATCGTTCAATCATTCTTTTCTACCTTCCATCACTACCAATTCTCCACTTTTCCTCATACTCCTCATCACTATTTCACTCCACCCTTTGCAACCTTCTAGCATAACTCAATATTCATATTGTACTCATAACCCTCTATAATCATATTTTCAGCATTTCCCTACTTATCCAATTTTTATTATTTCTTTTCACATTTCACTTTTCATTTTTTCCCTCAATCCTCTATCGTCCATCTTCCACCACCCAGTTTCCACTCATCCTACCTCTTCCCTCATCCATCATCCATCATCCATCTTTCATTCCTCCTTCTTTCCTTCTCTCCAAATCCTTTTTAAGCAATAATCAACTTCGGCTTCGCGAAGGCAATGACAGTTTTTAAACTCATCGAAATAAAATTTAAAATGTTTGGAAAAGCCGATAGAACAACTCAACAAGGCTGTGGAATACAGGAAAATAGAGAAAAGAAAAGATATAAAAAAAACAAAAGAAAAAAAAGCAGATGAAAAAACGAAAAAGTAGGAAGGATGAGGAAGAAGTTGAAGAAGTCTGGAAGGAGAAGGACTTGAACCCGGCGCTTAACGATCCACTCGTTCACACAGCTGCCTCAAGCACCTAAGCACCTCTGCGACCACCACGGGATATGCTAGACTTTTGTGAATTTAATCACTTCCACTTTGGTTTATTATTCACGCGCATATAATCATATTTTGGATTTATGTGTTTTGTTGTATGAACTGGTGCTTCACGTGGCGGCTGAAATTTTTTTGTCAGACATTTTAGTAGTTTATATAAAATATTAGAATGAATATCAATCGAATAACTTCCACAAATAGATGGATGGCGTTTTAGTTGTTTGAGAAAATAGTTTTGGAGTCGTTATCTTTGAATCCAAATGAATGCTTAAACTTCATCATTCACGCATAAAATCAAATATAAAAACTTACTGAATATATATTTTTTTTAATTACATAAAAAGTATATATATATTCGTTTTGAGAAAGTTTGGAAAGGAATGAGGGTGGCGGAGGTAGTGACGAGGTAGCTATGAAAGTAATGTATAAGACAGCCACTACAATGCAATCTTTGTGCCGTAATGTTCTTTAAATTGGGAACCCAATTTTATCCATTTGAAATTGTTTTTCTGACTTTCAAGTCTCTGAAGTTTCAATAAATAGACTCTTCAGAATGTTACAGCGCTTGTGGTGTTCAAATTGCCATAATTATTCAAAAGATCGTAACAAAAAGAGTACAAAAGGAAAAATTTAGTGACATGTTGTGAGAATAGGCCTTCAAAACATTTTGAAGAAGTTGATTTTTTTATTCCATTGAAAATATATGGCGTTTTATTTTGGATTTTTCATTTTTCCATGCTGTTCGGATACGTCGTTTAAAAAGTTTACGTGTTTCCGTTGCCTTCAACGCCATTCTCACGCACACAAAAAATATCAAAAACACACATATGTCCACACAAACAACCAGTACTACTTACAAGTGTATACACCCATCGAAGCCCACTATATACATAAAAACTGTATAAAAAGCACACACACACACAAACAAACAAGCAAACGGACACACACTTATAAATACACACATTCGAATCACACATTCAGACCCATAAAATAAAGGAACTTTTGAACTCGGGAGGATTTTGAGGTGGTTTTTGAAGGAAGCGATGATGGACACAGCATGCACGAAGGCTCCAGGCGCGTGCTATAACAAGGTTATTGAAGAAGCTGTCATAACGCTTTGCACTCACTTTCAAACACATCCTTATAGGGAATTATTTTCGAAAATAATTCAATGAAAATTATGAGGTCGTTACTCTGGCATTGTTTAATCAAATTTCTTCGTGGTGGCATTTTTCACTGAATGTTGAATATTAACACTAAATAAGGTGTACATCAATTTCGCCTAAATGTACCATCCAATTCACCGTTTTTGGCGAATAATAATTTTATGTTTCAACCGAAAAGCTTTTCGCAGATATCATTATACCTAATTTAGCGTCCACCGATGGAAATCAAAATACAAGAACGAAACAAAAGAACAAATTTAGTTTCAAAAATTTAAAATACTTGGAAATTCATTTTTCAAACTGCAAAACTCGAGATACAATCAGCGAAAAGTCTCGACACTACAATTTAAAACTTTTCTTTTTGCACTGCAGCCCCCAACAAGCTTCCCACCCGCAGCATTTTTTTTACAAAAGTTTTGTTTTAAAATAGTTTTTCTTTTCAATTGTAAACTTTTCAAAATTTTAATTTCAAAATTAATTCTTTTGTTAAGTACAAGTATGACATTCATTGTTTCGGGACCATTTCTATAATCGCCAGCCATCCCTCTTTCACGCCACTTTCGAGTTTTCATATTAATTTCGTCCAAAAGTTCTTTTGAAATCCTTGTTCCGTGTGAAGCGCCCTCAACACAAGTTTTCATGCTTTCTCTTGACAGCCCGCTTCACTGATAAAAATTGGCACGAAAAGTATTTTCTGAATAATTAAATTCCTCTTGACGGATTTTTGACGTTTTTAACAAAATTGTTTCGTCTATTTGGAAAAAAGCCTTTTTACTCTGTCTCAATATTTTTGTTGCGTTTGAAAAATTTTTCTAAAATGGATAAAATTTATGAATTTGAATAATAAATCACACTACTGACTAGCCTTATCCCAACTTCCATACTTCACAATGCAGTCAGCTGATTTTCGAATCTCTCAACGATCAGGACTTGCTTCCAAAGAGATCGAGATCTTTCCAGCCTCATCAACCGCTTTCATAAAAGAATAAATTTCCTGGCTTGATAAGGAACAGAACGTTAATCTAGAAAGCTGTTTTAAATTTGGAAATTTAATTATTATCAAAATTCTTTCACTGAAAAATTTTCTAGTTACTTTTTTTAAAGCGAAAACACTCGTTCTGTTCCGGACCAAAAAAAATTTTCTGATGAAACCATCTTTCTGCTGTCATCCATCTGTTTACTACTGATTTCCTCTCAAGTACTTCGCTTGAATACCAAGCTGAGAAGTTTTATTAGACCTTTCCCCGATTTTTCACCACCAGTTTTTATGCACATTTTATTCTCCTCTTTTATTCTTCAAAAGTTTTGTCTATCTAGAATATTTTCAATCTGTATTTCCACATATTTAATTATTTTTTTCTGTTCCATTATAATGGAGGTTTTTCTATTGTAGTTAACTGTGTACTTGGACGATGATAGAAATCCATTTTGAGAGTAGATATCTGAAATGATTTTAAATTGATTTTGCCCCCCAAGTTTTGAGTTTCGCCGCCAACCCAAGTATACCTCCCAAATTCCCACCGCCAATCCTTTTCTCACTTCAACAACCAAGCATTTCGTATGCAGTCTTCTTTGATGCATTTGTTCCCACTGCGTAACCCCTGTTTGCAGTTTTTTTATACTTTCTTCCTCCTTCTTCTTTTGGCGTTCTCTCAGGCGCGGCTTTTGGGCGTCTATTATGCATACCATGCAAATTTGTTCACACTATTTGTAACAAAGTGCTTTTAAACATTGTCAAAATGACGTTATATAAAATGTTAGATTAGATTAGACGGCTCATTACTTGCTTGACTGTCACTTTGACTTGCCACAAAACTGCCTGTCGTATTGACGAACAGGGATGTCTGTACGAAAAATCGACCGTATGACATACAGTCGTTCTTTTGAGTCACCTTTGGTAGCAACATTAATAAATGTTGGAACCCATATTGAAACACATTTTTTATAGAATGTTTAAAAAAATTTGAAAATTTTCAAAAAAATTGTCAAAAATAAGGTTAAAAAGATCAGGAAACAGACATTATCAATATTGAAAGAAATGGTGAAGGAATAAAGACGGAAGGATGGAACGAATGCCAAAAAAAATTTTGTACTGGCTCACAGGACCGTAAAGTAAATTAAAGTCAGAAAAAGCAGGGAGCGATTGAAAAAATAAAAGTTGCGAGTTGAAATTTTTTGGATCAACACACCTGTAAGTTATGTGTTAAGTGCGTTCGAAGCAAGAAATCGCCACGTAGTTCGCCGAGACAAAGAGCTGGTATGAGTCGAAAAACTCCGCAGTTTTCTCTGCGCGCGATAACTCAATGCTCAAGGTGGAATAATGAAAACAAGCCAAAAGTATAAAAGTTTTCAAAGCATTTAAAAACAGTTCGAAGCACGTGACTCGTATCCTGTAAGGCCATTGCACAGACAAGTGAATGATGAATTAAGGCGAAACTGTGATAAGTCGAAATTGCAAAAGATGGATGAGCAGTCGGAAACAAAAGGAGCTTTGGAGGCAGATTGGAAAGAGGATGGACTTTGAAGAGGAATTGGGAAGGAGGGTTGTATGTGGGGAGAAGCGCGTACGAAATGCCTAAATGAGAAAGAACAAATATACGATCTAACGCCCGTCAGATTAGCCTGCCTCGTTCCCATGGCGACCTGCTGACGTTTTGCTGGTTGCCTTGGTGATAAGGGATGAGCGGTATAACTTTGTGGTTTTTTTATATGATTTTCGGTGGAGTTTCTATTGTTGTTATTTTTTTACTAGCCTCTTTATTGTCTTTGCTGAATTAAAGCTGCAAATTTCAATGTAATTCCTCATTTCCAGTTTTATATTTTCAACTTATTTCTAAATGTGTTTGGCTCAAGCAATGATCGAAAGCGGTATTCAAAACTTATCTTATTGTGGTTGCATTCATTCGCTGTGGAGGAGCGCTTGTGTTTAGCGTCAACTTCCTTTTTCATCACTCAACACAACAAAAACACTTTCACGCAGCTCGAAATAGCTGCAGTTTAAAGCAAAAATATGCGTTTGTAATCTGAAAAAACCTTTTGCTCGAAAATTCTGTTTTGTGAAACGTGAAAACAAAAGGCATAATAAACTTATGTTTTTTTGTACACAAAAAACCAGAAAACGTGGAAAAAAATCTAACAAACCAATTGGAGTTTCAAAAATCTATCCATGATTTACAAATTTGGTTGTGCATTCTGAGACATTTTTGCTGTGGCGAGGAAAAATTGTCGGCACCAAGACGCCCAAACAAATTCTTCTTAATGTGGTTCAGCAGTGGGAGTGGACTTTTCCAATCATTCTGGCCGTCAAATGCTCCGCTCTGAAGCTTGTAATCTTTTAATGCACCTCAACAGGCTCCATTCATTGCACAAACATATCAAATTTCGACAAAACTGAAACATTTCTGTAGTTTCTCCCGATTAAAAGCTACTCAGAATTTTTTAGAATGCCTGTTTAAAAGCCATAGTTGTTGGAAGGAACAACACACCTATACAGTTGTTAGTGTTGTTTCTGTGACGAGTGTAGGACGGGGAGGGAAGGTTTATGGAAGAGGTTAGTAAGAGTGATGCCTCTACCGTTGTGAGTCAAAGCAGCCTGCAAATCCTCTTGCCTTTATAAAACTCATTTGCATTTCTTTCATTCACTTTGAGTTTGTTAGAGCGAACAAGGAAGGCGGTTTGAATTTCGCTTGATTGGTCGTATTGATTTGAGAACAACCTTCCATGCAACCAACCATGAACCTTTCCATGCAACCATACATGCAACCATACATGCAACCATACATGCAACCATACACGCAACCATACATGCAACCATACATACAACCATACATGCAACCATACATGTAACCATACATGCAACCATACATGCAACCATACATGCAACCATACATGCAGACATACATGCAAACATACATGCAACCATACATGCAACCATATATGCAACCATATATGCAACCATACATGCAACCATACATGCAACCATACATGCAACCATACATGCAACCATACAAGCAACAATACATGCAACCATACATGCAACCATACATGCAAACATACATGCAACCACACGTGCAACTATTTAAAAGTTAATTTATTCTCCAATTTTAAATTTCAGTCTGGGCTTGAAAATATGAAAAGTAGAAGGATTTTGTGACGAATGCATAATATGTAGCATAAAAATTGTTAGATTCTACTTTTGTACCACCGATGCAAAACCAAGAAACACTATAAAATACAATGCAGCACTATTCAACACCATACAACATCATACAGCACCTTACAACATCAGACAACACCTTACAACACCATACAACACCATACAACATCATACAGCACCTTACAACATCAGACAACACCTTACAACACCATACAACACCATACAACATCATACAGCACCTTACAACATCATACAACACCATACAACATCATACAACACCGTACAACACCATACAACATCACACAACACCTTACAACATCATACAACACCATACAACATCACACAACACCATACAACATCATACAACACTATACAACATCATACAACACCGTACAACACCATACAATACCTCTATATTCTTCGCATTCTTAATGAGATCCACAGTGGATTTTCAAGCATTTTTGCCCCACCCGAGTGGCCTTGAAGACTGGGCGGTGTAGGTCAGTGAGCATGGAAAGGTAGGATGTGAAGGGCTGTGTATCACATACATTCCTGTGGTGGTCGGAAGGTGATGGAGATGATGGTGATGTAGGTGCTGGTGTTGGTGATATTGGTGGTGGCGATGACGATGGTGGTGGTGATGATGATGAGGATGATGAAGACGGTGCTGCTGCTGCTGTTGCTGATGAGGATGATGACTCCGCTGGTGCTACTGCTGATGAGGATGATGATGGTGATGATGACGATGATTGTGTTTTGTTACGATGATGGAGTGGTTGGAGGTGGCTTTGTGATTGCAATGGGCGGTGGTGGTTATTGTTACAGAGATCGATGTATAAGAGGTGATGATTGAGTGGAAAAAAGAAAGATGATGATTTGAATTGGTGATGATGGTGGTGATGAAGATGACGACGACGATGATGATGATGACAATGAGGATGAGGATGATGATGATGATGATGATGATGATGATGATGATGATGATGATGGTGATGATGATGATGATGATGATGATGATGATGATGATGATGATGATGATGATGATGATGATGATGATGATGATGATGATGATGATGATGATGATGATGATGATGATGATGATGATGATGATGATGATGATGATGATGATGATGATGATGATGATGATGATGATGATGATGATGATGATGATGATGATGATGATGATGATGAGGATGATGATGATGATGATGATGATGATGATGATGATGATGATGATGATGATGATGATGATGATGATGATGATGATGATGATGATGATGATGATGATGATGATGATGATGATGATGATGATGATGATGATGATGATGATGATGATGATGATGATGATGATGATGACACTTAAGAAAGTAGCTGTCACTGAATGATAATAGTGTTGAAAAGTTACAAAAGCATGTGACAGAAACAGAAATGCTTAGAGCAACAATACTGATAATGAAAATGAAAAAAAAAGAAAAAAAGAAAGATATTGATGACATTGACTGGAGAAGCGTTGATGATGCAGGCTGCTTGAAGTTTAGTTGAACCCCACCTCAGAGATCTCTAAAAACATGTGTTCTTCAGTACTTTCACGCTGAACATGTGATCATGTGAATTTCTGTCGGATGTTTTCACTTTTTTCCCGTTTTTCCTTTTTTGAACAAAAACAATCATACTAATTCATCTCTGTTCTCCTTCCGCTGCCTCCTAACACCACCTTTTCTTTATCTTCGCCGTCTATTCCCCTGTTGGAAAAATTGAAAAGATTTTGACATCCACCAGCGTTTTTAAAAACATTACGAAGAACCTTGCATTGACTTGCTGAGTGCAGGTAGATGCTCAAGTGGTGATGTGGTGTGGGAAAGGTTGATGCGGTGTGAGAATAGGTTGGTGTTGTGTGAGGAAGGTTTGATGCGATGATATGACAAAAGAAAGCTTGATGTAGTAAGATGAAGGACCAGTGTTGTGTGAGGAGGGAGATGATGAGTTGATGTGGTTGAGACAGAAAGAGAGCTGGTGTGGTGTAGGACAGGAAGAGAGTTGTGTGCACGTAGTGGAAGATGGATCGCCATACACGTGTGTGCACAAACATGCGGCACAAAAGAGTCGTTGGAGCGACCAAAAAGTGGCCGATAAAATGAGGACCTTGCCTCGACAACAATTGATCAAATATTTCCGTCTGAAGAATCAATTATATACACAAGCTGAGTTCTTGTTTGATGATGATGATGATGATGATGATGATGATGATGATGATGATGATGATGATGATGATGATGATGATGATGATGATGATGATGATGATGATGATGATGATGATGACGATGATGATGATGATGATGATGATGATGATGATGATGATGATGATGATGATGATGATGATGATGATGATGATGATGATGATGATGATGATGATGATGATGATGATGATGATGATGATGATGATGATGATGATGATGATGATGATGATGATGATGATGATGATGATGATGAGGATGAGGATGATGATGATGATGATGATGATGATGATGATGATGATGATGATGATGATGATGATGATGGTGATGATGATGATGATGATGATGATGATGATGATGATGATGATGATGATGATGATGATGATGATGATGATGATGGTGATGATGATGATGATGATGAAGTTTCTCTCAATCCTTTTAAACCATTCAATGAAACTTCACGACTTAAACTTTTTAAAGTGCCTCAAATCAAGATTTAAGTTCCAGAACACGTGTTTTTGAGAGTTTCTAGCAAGAAAGTTCGCTCTCCGAGTCCAACGGCATCTAAACCCACGAACATTGAACCAATTTGATGATGACTTGAAACAATAATTAAAAAAAAACAAATTAAAAAAAAACATAGAAAATTTGATGAAAATAAATATTGAGTGAAAATATTCGATGGGAAAAAAATTTAATAAAAACACGGACTAATTGATGGCGTGGGTGGATTAAAAAATCTGTTTGTTTCCAATTACTCATTCGCAGTTATTAATTTCGGCAGATTGAATTTCTTTAATCGTTTTCCACTTTCGCACCGACCATTCAGTCGTTAACAGCACATCACTCCTTCCGGTCGTTCTCTTCCTCCATGGCAACAACTACGAAGCAGGAACAGGAAACAGTTACGACGGAAGTGTCATGGCGGCTTATGGAAACTTGGTTTGGGTCTCCATCAACTACAGACTGGGCGCATTTGGTGAGCATCAACTTCAAGTGTTTCGCAAATGTCGCTACACCCGCTTTGTTGTCGCTACTTCGTGAACAGCAGATTGTGTGGTGGTATTGCATTACCATTATTTATTATTAATTATTATCATAATAATAAGAATTATTTATTCTGTTATTATTATTATTTTCTTTATTATTATTATTATTATTATTTTCTTCATTATTATCATTATTATTATTGTTATTATTATTATTATTATTCTCACATTCACTACCACCACATCCACAACCACCACATTCACTACCACCACATCCACAACCACCACATCCACTACCACCACATCCACTACCACCACATCCACTACCACCACATCCACTACCACCAACTCCACGTTTATTGCTCCGTCACTACTACATCTTTTAACAACTCCAACAAAACCATGTTCACTCATGTCACCACCACAAACGCCACCGCCACCACAAACGTCACAGCCTTTAACGTCATCTCCACCACAAACGCCACCGGCACCACAAACGTCGCTTCCACCACCCATATCTCTCTCAACCCTCTTATCGTCACCAAGTTATACATTATTTATCGTTAATTAACGACTGCCCAGAGCGCGGCAAATATTTCAAAGTTAATAAAGCTCCTTCAAGCCACAAAAACACGTTGCGTTGCAGTAACAGTAATGTACACAGCAGTGTTTCTTTATTCGCTGTTCGGAATGAGGGATGTGGCCATGCCTACTGAAGGAGACAACGATATATGGCTCTTGCAGGGAAGAAACGAATGAAAATAAGGAAAAGTCAGCTATAGAAAAAAAGATGTTTTTAGATTAAATGAAAAAACAATAAACAAAATACGTAAAAATATGATAAAAACATAAACAAAGAACCACTGGAAAGATGAGAGAGGTGTCATTGGAAAGGTTCTCATACCTCCGCAAGGACTCCACTCCACAAACCATCCTCAGCAACCACCAAGACACACCTCTTGCTGCAAAGACACACTGTAGCAAGAAGGTGTTTATTAATGGTGGTGCTTCAAGCGTAGCTCAGAGTCGTCTCTCAGCGTGGCCTCCTCATACTAATGAAGCCTCGAGTGGCTGAATTTCTGAATTGCTGAATTGCTTCCAGACGAGTAGAAAATGCATCTAATTTACCACAATTGGAGGTAAAAGGCGTCTAACGTCACCACAATTGAAGGATGAGGTTGACCAGTCGTTGCCACAATCGAAGAAAAATATGCTTGGACGTTGCGAACTAGGAAACAATGTATCTGAAAGTGACCAATTTGGAAAAAAGTTGTCTTAAGGTTGCCACAGTTGATGGAGAAAGAAATGTTCTACCGTTGCCACCTTTGAAGAAGGACGAAGTGTTTTAAGGTTGCCATAATCGGGAAATAAGATGTTTAGATGTTGCTAGGATTTGAAGCTGCCTCGGTTGGCAGGCCGCAGTGTTGGGTGCACAAGGCTGCAGGCACGTTCCAAGTAATGCCACGTTGGCGTGTTCGACACGGACAAACGAACATAAATAGAGGCACAAACAAACAAATATGTATTAATTTACAAATAACCACAATAAATAACGATAACACGCACTTGCGCAAACTCACGTACACAGACGCACACATGACAGATGCCCTGAGAGCTTTGGGCAGCTTGTGAACAATCTGACCTGCCATCAATCCCTACCACTGTCATCATCTTTCTACCATTTCTAACGTCGTCATCCTATTCATTATTATTCTCATCATCATCCTCATATTCATACTTATTCCATCATCATAATCATCATTATTCTCAACATCATCTTTTTCATTTTTCTTATTTTCAATTTATTTTTTTTCTTGTTTTTTCCCATTTTATTTTTTTCATTTTTTATCTTTCATCTTCTTTTTCTTTTTTCTCATTTTTTTAATCTTTCAAATCTTTTTCTTTTTTCTTATTCTTCTTCATCCTCTCTTCATCATTCTCACCACACCAACCACGCTATTGTAGCACTTTTCAAGCACATGAGACATCAAAAATACCATTGCAATAATAACCACAACCTCAAAATCACTCACTAAAATTCAAGCCTGGAAGGGACTGAGTGAAAAGTTATTTATGAATTTAATTTGAAATCGAATATTCTAGATGCATATCGATCCAGGCAGTCATCACTGCACATTCACTCATGCTTCCATCCACCTCCCCATCCATCTCCACAAGACAATACAGAGAGATATTTTCATGGAGACATCAAATCTAAAGAGTTTTAAGGCCACGAATCATTTATTTTATTATTTTCAATACTTCTTTCATGCAATCCATCCATTCATTGTTCTTTCCACCTTTTAAGGCTTTCCTCATTGTCCTTCTCCATCCATTCTTCCATCTATTTTTTTATTCTTCCACCTCTTCATCCTTCCATCTACGTCTCCACACATCCATCTTCTCGTTTGGCTTCTTCCATATTTCCATGGGTTTCGGCCCGTGTATTTTCCGAGGTATCCTTCCTCATTTCATGCCCAATTATTCATGCATTCAACTTTTAATCACACAAAAACCCCCTAATCCCATCTCTTATTTCGCAAAAAAGCGCCACATTCTGAGCGTAGGTTTTGTAGAAATAGAAAAAGTAGAAGAAATAGGGGAAAGAGAAAGAATCTTTTTTGCGGCATTTAGTGTTTTTGTGATTTGCGATTTTGATTTTGACCTATTTTACATGTCATTTTACTTCGAACTTGTGAATTGTTGATTAGGACTGTGGTCTAGTTGTGAATTTATAAGTGAAAAGTTAGCCGAGATGCGTTCATGCTGTACACTTGAACGTTTCTCCTTGCTTTGTCTTGTTACCCCTTGATTAACATCCAATGGAGTTGCTGCGATTGTTTCAGAAATGATGATTGATTAAACTGGTCTGCAAAGGCCCACTGGCGTTTAATTCGAATCAAAAAAGAGTGTCTTTGCAAAATGATTAATTTAAAAATTGAAAACATGAAAGGTCTTTTTGAGGAAAACCAAAATTCTTGGAATTTAAAAAAAATTAACTGAGAAATTGGAAAACATGAATAAAAGTTAAAACTTTTACGATATTTGATATATCAGATCGCACTTTTCACTTAAAAAATTGATCGTCATTTTGAAATAGACTTTTGAACTTCAAACAACTGAGGCATCAGTAGTAATGTTTTCTCCAACAAACTTGAAACAGGAATTAAGTTACTGAAACTATATTAAAATTTAATATTCTTTTTTGAGAAAAAAAGTCAGTCATATAAAATTATTTTTTCAAAAGCTGAAAGCCTATCATAAAGTAGGAAAAGTTCAAAAATTATTTAAATTAATTTTTTTTTAAATCTACAAAAAATAAGTTTTTGAGTTTTCCAAAAGTTCTGTTTTGAAATAATTAACATGCCTGAGAATGCTCATAAAGCTAAGTATGCGTTGTTGGGACAATCATTCAGTAGGAAGATAAAAAATGCACAAAATTTCGAAACATTGGAGAGAAAAAAAAACTAAAAATATTTTCAAGACTTGAACAAAAACATAAATCTTTTAAAATTTAATACATAATTCATACCCATATTGTTCTTCCATTCATTTAATTTATGGAAAGTGAGAAGGATTGAGAGGAAAAGTGGTGAAACCCTACTCACCTTGGTCTCCTTCTTAATGAAATTCATTCTCAGTCAAGCATCACCCCGTGCGTGATCTAATTTACTTTTAAAACACATTTTTCTTGTCGAGATGGCATGCAGATGACGTCTGCTTCGACTTACGATCACTCTAAAAGTTATTTTTCGATTTACGACATTTTATGAGATGCCAGCATTCTTTGTGTGTTCCCAAATCTGCTTCGGTTCTTTATGGACTTTTTTTTGAATCACAAAAGAATATGAAAAAAATAATAAAAAAAGAAAAAAATTGAGTTTTGAAATGGAATAGACGCGCTATGCTGCATACTAAAAAGATGGAAATCAGTAGAGCAAATAGATGCGTTCTTGTGCTCGCAAGAGCCATGCGTGTTTAACGGATTGAAATGTAAAAAGTTTATTTCAATTCTTCAAAAAACTTTCAAGGCTCGCTAAACAAAAAAATAATTAAAAGAGGTATTTCTCGCAAAACCGGTTCTTCTAATAGTCAGTTCTCTGAAGCCCCAGCTTTCTCCCACTCCCTACAAAACAATTGCATTCGCAAACGAATTTTAATTTTTTCAGTGACGTCCGTGCAATTATTCTGATATGCTCACATAATTACTTTAGCCGTAAAAGCCTTCGAAATCGACAATGCTCAGACAACCATTGCAATTCCAAACTTTTGAAACATTTTGTGTTTAGTGACAACATTGCAATTTTATCCATAATAAAATTTATCAATTTTTTGCATTCTCTTCCCGTCTCCACTTAAAATAATCTTCTACCGTCAACCCACTATGAAAAGCAAAACTTTCAAACACCGCTACCTCTCAAGCACCTCCATTTCCTAAAGATTTCCAGTAATCCCCAACAATCCTTCAACAGAACTCCAACATGCTCCCAACAATTTCCATAGCTTTTCCATTCTTCTCTACAGGCTTTTTGAGCACGGGGGACGAACAGGCGCCAGGAAATTACGCTCTCCTCGACCAAGTGGCTGCTCTGAGGTGTGTGTGGAATGGTGAAAAAAGTTAAAAAATGTAAGAAGAAATGTTGAAAAAATGCAGAAAACTCAGAACAAAATGTATAAAAAATGGTGTGAAGAGATTAGAGAGAAAACAGTCAAGAAACGTGTAGTGAGGAAGGAATAGAAAATATAGAGTTTTGGTGAATGGGATGTTGAAGACAAATGATTTTTACAGCTTTTATATTCTGCCTTAAGCTACCTACTCCAGCACACTTTTTCATTAAAATTTGCCACTTCACTTCTTTGCCATACTTTTTAACCACTTTTTTTAATCACACTTGGTCGCACTTTTTACTACGGCTTTTCACCATTATTTTCCACCATATTCTTTCACCACAATCTTTCACTACAATCATTCACCACGTTCGCACCACATCTTTACCCCTTTCACCACTCCAGATGGGTACATGACAATATAAGGGCCTTTGGAGGGAACCCAGCTAAGGTGGTCTTGTGTGGGCACGGTCACGGAGCCGCAATGGCACACATGTTGGCTGTGTCACCCGTGGTGAAGGGTGAGTGATCTGGATTATTTTTCCTTTCTTCAATTTTCTGTTTTTTTTTCATTTTTTATGTTCCACTTTTTGTTGTTACTTTTTGTTTTTAAGTTTATTTTTTCCATCTTTTTTTTTCATGGCTGTCATTATTTCAGACCCTTGTTTTTGCGAAAGTCTTCAAAATTTTAATTTCATCAACTCAATCCAACCCTCGCAACATTGACAAAACTTGATTCTCGATCATTTCCGCATCACTCAACGCCTCCACACTAATGGCTTTTCATTCCTGATATAATTTTTTTATTATTACTTATTTTGACTTCCGATGCAAAAATTTTGTGAAGTATTGAGTCGCAATCAAGCCTGTGTCATGAGATCTCGCGAGGGCTTGGAGGGTGCAAGGGTGGTCATTGCGTGCACAAGTTAGAACGTTTAGTGATGGTGGATGGAAATAGCAAAGTTTATCGAAGTTGTCACAACGACATCTACGACACTTTTATGCTGCGCTGGATGTCCGAATTGATTGTCAAAATTTCCTTCGCATCGACCGCCTTCGAAAGTTGTCAAGGCTTTTAAATTATTTCAACTTTTCGTTAAATTTTTGACTTTTCATTTGCAGACCCTTCATTCGCATTCCTGCCATCCCAGATGGCTTTCTTCTTCTTACAACTGCTCTTTCTCCCACCAAACCTTTGCGCCGTTTTTTGAAGGCCGTCTTCTGATTTGTTTACTAGAAACATTCACGAAAACTCAATTCCGACTCTGCCTCTCCAACTACATTGTTCCGAAAAAAAACGAAAAGTTTTGCACAAGAATCAAACACTTCAGAGACGCATTTTTCGAAAGTTTTGTAACTTTTTGACTCCACGAAAGCTTCGAATGCTCAAACATTTTTTTCCAATTTTGTGCGCTTGAAAACTACTCTCAAACGTTAAAATTCTCCCATGAGTTGTTTGTAAAAGTTGCAAATTCGAGATTTGGGAATTATTTCAGAGTGACGTCTTTTTTAGGATTTCAATTTCGTGTTGCATGTAGCTAAATCAAGCAGCAAAGCCTCGCCGCATACATCACCATCCTACATTGAACCAGGCAACCAGAAAGGCTACGAAAGAACATTTCCCACAAACGATTTACTTCCGAAACCTTTGCAAGTGTGACGTCATACTTCACATAAATTGAAATAAAATTAACGTTTCGTGACTCTTTCAGTAAAATGGTTTGATTTGAGTTTTTGTTTTAATTTTATAATTAGTAACTGAATATTTTCAGATTTAATTATATTATTTCAAGGGCAATAAAAAAAACGATTAAAACAACATTACTATCGGTATTCTTCAAAATCCGTTGTTGCTCGAAACCCAATATATAAAATTAATTGAAACCCCAATAAAAACTCAAACATGTGACACAAACAAAATAACAAGAGCAAAAGTGACGTTGTAAATAAGCAGGATGACGTATGAGGCGAGCCTTGCCACTTGAATGCAACTGTTTTGAATATACTCTTTTCCCCTCCTTCTTTCATTCCTTTTTTATCTTTTTTTTATGATGCAAATCTTTCACTATTTCACTCCCCTCATTCTTTATTTCAGCCTTTCACCTCTTCCTTCCTTCATCCTTTTCTCCTTCACTTTCTCCTTCTTCCTTCCTTCACTACCTGTCGTTCCTTCATTCATCTCGTGAAGGATGTTACCATGTGGCTTTTGCTTGGAATGTTGTATTTGCCTCTGTGCTTTAATGCCTCTTTAATGTTGGTAATTCGGTTTTTTATTCTATTTTTATAGAATAATCAGTAATAAAAGTAAATGATATCGGAGTTATCAAAGTCTGGAATGTATTTTACGTCTTGCTCACTGCCAATAATACTTACTGAAGCAGCAAAAACAATGAGAGCATGCTAGCCACAAAGGCTCCTTTTATTTCCTTCCACAATTGATGTCCCTCCTCTTTATCTCCTCCTTTTGCAAGCACTTTGAAGCTTAGTGACTTCCACTCTTTCTTCAGTGCAACTTCCACACTGGAGTTTACAAGCACACGCACACTCCTTCAAACATAATCTAACGTAAACGAACACACACACACACACACACACACACACACACACACACACACACACACACACACACACACACACACACACACACACACACACACACACACACACACACACACACACACACACACACACACATATATATATATATATATATATATATATATATATATATATATATATATATATATATATATATATATAGGCATACATAAGTCTAAAAAAAACGACACAAAATCTCGTTGCGATAGCGTTTTAGGGCAGACCACAAGAGTCTTTCATCACACCAGCCTTTCGAAAGCAATCGCCACAACCACTGCCAAAATGACCTCACTCAGCACCTTTCTTCTTTTCCTCTCTTCTCTCACTCCACTTTCATCCTCCTCCTCCCCCCTCCTCCCCTCTTCTCTCTCTTCCTCTTTCTTTCTCTCTCTTTCTCTTTCTTTAAAAACTTTTCTTTCTTTTTTCAGCGTCTCTGCACCCCATGAATGTACACGAAATGTTTACACTTTTAAAGAAAATTTTATTACCGCCGATATTAAAACCACAAGCATCAGCGGCACCATTTCTATTATCTTCATAATCTTTCAACTTCTCACTCCATCATTCTCATCCTCATTCTCATCATCCTCATCATCTTCATCATCCTCATCATCTTCATCATCCTCATCATTTTCATCATCCTCATCATCTTCATCATCCTCATCATCTTCATCATCCTCATCTTCATCATCCTCATCATCATTCTCATTCTTAATCTGACCAGCCCTCTTGATCATGATGACCTGATTTCTTCAAATATTACCGCAATGGACCGTCAAAACGACCCGCTGATGTTCTGAAAATTAAAAGTAAATCTTTTTCTTGTCTCGGTTTTTTTTTGTTTTTTTGTCTTAAATTTATTTTTTTGTATTTATGTATTTTTTTGTGTTACTTGTTACTTTTCTATAGTACTTGTTATTTTTTTTGTTTTACTTTTTTTTGTATTATTTTGTATTTTTTTTGTATTAATTTTTCGTTGTATTATTTTTTTAATTTTTTTTGTTTTACTTATTTTTTTGTATTATTTTGTATTTTTTTTGTATTCTATTGTATCACATTTTGCCACCTTGAAATACTTTTCGCCGTTTTTTCGGGTTTTTTAAATCGATTTTTTTTTTTGGTTTGAAAACACTTCCGCAAAGTCGTGAATAGTCTCCGTATAGAAAGGTTTAGTTTCTGTGGGAAGAAGTTGAATGAATAGAAGGCTCATATGGATTAGATCAATTCTAATACAATTCAGACTTCCATTCGAAACCCATTGAAAAACCTAAAGAGGCAGCGAATAGAAATTTAAAATGGAGTTTTACTCAAAAAGTTTAATTAAAGACGAAACCCTATTTTTTGTTTCTTACTATTATTTCCATTTTATCGTCAGTATTGCCATATTCCCATCATCGTCCTCAACATTGTCTTCATCAGCATTTTCTTCATCAACCTCGTCTTCATCAACATCATCGTCATTCACATCATCGTCCTCAACATCATCGTCATCAACATCATCGTCATCAGCATCATCGTCATCAACATCACGTCCATCCTCATCGTCACAAGCAATCTAATCTTTCTAATGAACCAACTCTTCAGGCAAACAGTTGTTTTCTAAGCTGATGCTGCTCAGTGGTTCAGGCCTGTCCAGCTGGGCGCTACAGAAAAACCCCCTCAGCACCTTCAAGCAACTTGCCATTGCTCTCAACTGCTCTTTTGACTCTCCCAACCTGCCTCCCAAACGTAGCTATGGTGGCTATGACAACATCAGCAACAACCAAAACAGAAACAACAACAACAACAACAACTTGAAGCAAAACCACACTTTTGGATCAAGTGAAACAGCCACTCATCTCAACAACGCCACCAAGCCACACTCCACAAATAGCAAGTCAGATAACCCTTTATTCTTGCGAGCCACTAGAAAACCCGCTTTAGACACGCAGGCTTTCAAAAGTTCCAACCTCAAGGCTCTTCAGTGCGTTCGAAGCAAGAAGTTTGAAGAAATCCTCAGCGTTCAGCTCACCTGGCCCAAGTACCGAGTGGGCTTCGGTCCCACCATAGACCGCAAGACCATCCTGCCCTTCTCCCTCAAAAAACTCACCCTTTCAAACTGTCCCAAATACCGCCAAAGACACGAAAGACTCAAGCAGTATTTTTCTAACACATTTCCCAATGACGACCTTCCTGCAGAGAACAAGGAAGAGGGCAACTTTGGTGACATTCCTCTTTTCATAGGCGGAGTTGCCACGGCCGGTAGTGACTATCTTTCTCAAGAAGACCTCCAAAAGCCCATTTCAAACCTGCGCAGTGCTCAAGTGTTGCGCACCTTCGTGAGGAACAACTACCGCTACCACCGACAAAAAATCTACGACATCCTGGCTCACAACTACTATGACTGGGACAGACCCAACAACTCCAAAGCTTCCCTCAAAAGCCTAGTAGATTTGATCACAGACGGTGTTCTTTCAGCGCCTGCTGTCAAGCTTGCAGAGTTGCATGCACAATGCGCTGCCAACACACACACCTTTTTCTACAGCCTGGGCAGCACGGGCCTTGAAAGCAGAAGCGAAGTGGCTTTCCAGCACTCAAACTCTTTCAAACCACTCAAAGCACACAAACTTTCAAAAACTCCACAAGCACAGCGACCCACCAACTACAACCACATATCATTTGCTTCCTCAAAAACCAATAGCAGCGCCTTTTTTCCTGAAGGACTGTCTTCAGAAATGGCTTATTTTTTGGGAGCTCCTCTCGTCAACGGCCTAGACCCCTTTCTGAAGGATTTTTCAGCCAGCGAACGAACGGTTTCGGAATATCTTTTGAAATACGTTTTCAACTTCGTGTACTACGGGTGAGTGCTGTGTGAATTATCGTTTCACTAAGCGCTAGTGGCATTTCGGATGCGTTCAAATTAAGATGATTATTATTTCTTTTGGTGGTGGTTAGTGTTAACGAGAAGAAAGACGAATGGGCCCTGCAGGCAGCTTCGAGGCGGCAAACATCGTAAAAAAGTCAGCAAGTTAGAAAGCATTGATAATTCGCATGAAAGATGATGTTTATTACCGTTTGAAGGAATGAACACGGAGAAGTGGGGTTAAAGAAGGCATTCATGAATCAAACAAGCATCGACTGGCCAGGAAATTGCTCGACTTGTTTTGCATTAGCAGGTGCCACAGTGCCGTCGAATCCATCGATGGAGCATTCACCTGCATGTCCCTCTCACGTGCCAAGCCACCTCACGTCGCAGGCCACATAGAAGAAACATCAATAAGCTTTCCATCAGCATTTTTCTTATTGGAAAATGGCCAAAGAATTAAGAAGCTGCCACGACAATCAAAGAAAACAAATCCCAACGGCAGTCCTCTTCGCTTGCAGACGTATTTATGCATATCTCCGGAGATTTACTTTCGATTCAAGGGGCAGAATGCAACAGTCATAAAGCAGAGGTAAAGCGCACAGCAAGTGACTGCGTGTTTGGAATGCCAATGGCACCTTGAAGTGTGTTTCAGGTGCAAGCCTTATGTGCTTGGGTGTGTTTCCTGTCACCACCACCTCCACCACCACCACCACCACCACCACCACCACCACCACCACCACCACCACCACCACCACCACCACCGCCGCCACCACCACCACCACCACCACCACCACCACCACCACCACCACCACCACCACCACCACCACCACCACCACCACCACCACCACCACCACCACCACCACCACCACCACCACCACCACCACCACTACCACTACCACTACCACTACCACCACCACACCACTACCACCACCACCACCACCACCACCACCACCACCACAACGCACTTGCTCCAAGACACCGTCATTAAGACTTTTTTATTTCTCCCCTTTAGAGTCTTTTCTGACGACTTGCTTTATGGTATTTTTGAATCGATTTTTTAATTTTTCAAAGAACATTATTGGATTATCTAAGATGATTATTAAAAAAAATTAATTATATATTTTGAGCACACAAACTTATCATCGGTTCCACGCAGCCTGCCTGTGGCGGTGGTCGATAATTTACTTCATCAAAGCAGTAGTGTAGCGTAACAAATCCAGACGGCTGTTAATACCTTATGACTTTTTCATGGATGCTAAGATGGACGTTTTGTTGCTTGGATGCTGTGAGCTGCTAAATTAGCAAAGCACCAAGTTGATAATAAAGAATTTTTCGGATTATTCCGATAAAACACAAAATAAGTTCTAAAAATGTCAAAGAAATTAATTTTGCTCAGTGAAGTTTTTCTAATAAATCAAATACGTTCTAGTTTGAGCGGATTTATGTAACCGAATTGAATTAACAGACAATTAGGCTTTCATGGAGTTGCAGTATCTCTATGGAAAGACAAGTGCAGTAAGCAGGTGTTGGAATGAGTGGTTCAATTGGTGAAGCAGTCTGGAAGGTTATCTCCTCGTGTTGTTCTACTGGAGGTTCTTTGAAAGTCTCACTCACATGTTCTCATTCTACGTCCTTGTGTAATACCTTCCCCGATTGCCGTTTTCATTACAAACTTCATTTTATTATTTAATTTCCTGCCTTCTTTCCGACTTGGAAAAATATTTCTAATTATTTCTTTTGAAGACTCTTGTTTTCTGTTCCTACAGTTGCAACCTTTAAGTGGCAAAGAGTGTGAATTATTTAGCTTCTTTGTTTTTCAAACTAATTGAGAGGGAAGGATGAAAGTGACAGTTCCAATTTTTGAGTTTTTGTGTAAAAACCTTTTTTTAATTTTGTGCTCGAAACATCGCTGGCAACTTTAACAACCCCACTTGCATGCATACAAGATTTGCACTTTTGACGCAGAAAGTAAGAGTCACAAACTGCTTCACTTTTTCATGTATGTCTCCAGAAAGCAGCA
>OX387249.1:7331371-7361371 GCA_947562095.1 Branchellion lobata
GTAAGCCAGTTGTGGAAACACGACGGTAATTCGTTCCTTACTAAGAGCAAGAATATTTTTAATGTGAATTTAATGTCGGCCGAGCTTTTAGTGAGTGTATTTCGAAATCAGAGTATGAGATTTTGAAAAAAACTGTTGCTAACGTTAAGGCTACATACTCACATTTAGAGCTTTTTCTGAAATAAAACGGAATTAGTGTGTTGATTATATTCGGAGATTGAGCAAGAAGGCACTTTAAAATTTTAAACACAAGTTTGGAGGCCGAGATTGCAGTCGGGGCCTTGTGGTTGGCTACCTGTCTTGAGTGTCGTTCCTCGTCACGTTTATGAGTGCTGTTATTTTTGGGTGAGCTTTATGAGTAGCACGGTGATGAAACATTCCATTTCAGTCATGTGACGCGGCATTCTTTGCAGAGATCCCAACGGAGAGAGTGGCACAAAAGAGGCTGCTCGCAAAACCTACGCCTATGAAAAGAGGAAACTGCAACACAACAACAACAACAACAACAACAACAACAACAACAACAACAACAACAACAACAACAACAACAACAATGGCTATTTTGCCAACAACAACCTTCCCAACAAAAACCACAACAGCAACTTCAAAGCATACAACAACAAAAAAAACAACAACAACAATGAACATCATCCGAGCTCCAAAAGCTTTCTTCGCAAGCAGCTGCCGAGATGGGCTCCCTACGACACCAAGAGCTTCCAGTACCAACAGTTTGGTGCGTCTGAACATATCTTCACATCATCAATTTAAGTTTTTCAGTTATTTCACATCAAAATCAAACAATAAACAATTAAAAAACGAATTTTTAATATAAATATAATTACAACACAAATTTTGCCTTAAACTTCATTAAAAACTTCAAAATGTTTCACAACACTCAACACCCACTTTCACAGGTCAGAGTTATGTTGCCACCCGGGCATACTTCAAAAGCCACAAAATGGCGCTGTGGAACGAATTAATTCCAAAGATACACAAGCCAGACCTCATCAACCCGTCCTTCCACCTCCTTGAGGATCCTACCAACAACAGTACTTTTGAAGCCGTTGGTGAGAGCTCACGTTTATGCTTCAAATTTAAAATCAGAAAAGATAAATTTCAAACCGGTTGCTACCAAATTTTGAGCGTTTCTAAATGAAAAAAAAGTCATCACTTATGTATTCATTTTAATTTTCAATACTCGATTAAACTGGAGTTCGTTTTGATGATTTATCTTTTTTTTATCCGCCTTTTTCTTTCGCAGCCTGGTTATAAAGCTGAATTAGGAGCATTAGAAGGGCCATCAAGCTCGTCCCAAAACTCACGAAAAGCTGCGCTTCGTTTCTTATTTATTCAGCCAATTTATTAAATCCCTGTCATTTCAACCTGCCTTGAATTTCCTTTTGGAACTTTTGGTTTGAAGTCGTAATTCAAAATTTTCAAACATAATTTTTCAAATTAGATTCTTGAGTGTTTTTTCGACTTATAATTTATTTCGAAGGCTCCAAGTATTTCATGTTTGAAGTTCCGAGTGTTCTAATCTTTTTTACTTTTTATAGCGCCAATTAAAACTCAGCTGTGCAAATTATTCTGAGTGACCATCAAAATAGCTGTGTTTTTGAGTGATATAGATCCGAACCCATGACTCTTGTCTGGTGTTCGAAGCAAAACCATGCAGTGGTCTTGCATTGACTTTTTTCCGACTCAGGTCTTATCTTTATGGCCACCCAATTAATTGCTTAGTCGTTAATCGAACCTCAGAGTCTGCTCAATTGTTTTAACGGCTTGGCACGCTAACCACTAATACAAAGGCGACAGTTCTTATTCTCATTAAAATCAATTTTTTTTAAAAGGCAAAGGATGAAGGTTGGCATTTTTGGAAAAATGCACACATGGCTTTTTTATTCGTAAGAATAAAAATTCTAAAAATTTCAAGGACGATTAATTAATTACTTCTAATTAAGTACAATTAATTATAAATGGAAAATTTGAGAAATGATTAATAGATATTAAAAAATTGAGGTTAAAAAAGTTTTCGCTCAAAAATTCATGCGGCTTTCTACGAAAAAGTCACTCTCGAGTTTCTTTTGAATTGGAGACGTGAAATAAACCACTGCAGATTGAGGCGTAAAAGATGAATTCGAATAGGGATGAAATAGCAACTGGTGGAGAGAGAAAAATAAATGAAGTCCAATCTTTCGCGAAAGTTGATTGTTCAAACTGAATGAATTAAAGCTCGTCTTCTTAAAAAATTTGTTTCCGAGTTTTCTGCTTTAGATAAATGAGATTTGTGATGGAATAAAAAATTCAATGAAATTTTGAAAAAATTTTCATGTTTTTGAATTGACAAATGCATTCACAAGGTACCAAGCTGTTCTTAAAAGTTAAAAGCAACAACAAAACTTCCAAAATGTCCGGCAACAACAACACCCACAGCTTCAACACAAGCAACAGCATCGAATCAGACAACAACGTTGACAACAACAACAACAACAACAACCACAACAACAACAACAACAACAACAACCACAACAACAACAACAATGATCTTTATTTGTACTATTACGATGATAGCGACGAAGAATATGAAGAAGACGATGACGATATTGTATACGACTCGAGCAGCAGCACTACAGACGAAACTAACGTTGACGAAGGCGGTGAAGATTTGGGCTTTTTAGACAAAACATTCCAAGACAAACTAAAAGACCCAAACAGACAAATGACCGAAGAGGGAGTCTCAAATGCCGAGAAGGTGCGTCTCAAACAAGCAGGTGACAATTCCATCAAGAACGATATATTTTCCAATGATCACAAAGACTTTCCTGGTTACGAAAGCAAAAGTTACAAAGGTGGTGGAAAGGTAAGGGGCATGCAAAACAATACAAGAGATACAGAGAGGCCACATGGATCTTGGCAGGGATCCCTTGAGGACAAAGGAGAAGGCAACAAACACCCCTCCAACGTGAAGGACCCAAGAGTGCAGCATGGCAGCAACAATAGGAACGTGCCGTGGTCCAACTGGAAAGACTTGAACGGCACTGAAGGCTGGAAGGAGGCTTCCACCAACACCTCAACCAAGCAACAGTACCATGGTTCGTCCATGCTTTTGTCCTTGGTGTTCTGGTTGTTAGTCTTTTGTTTTTGAAATTGTTGTTGATGTTTTAGTTGTTGTTTTTGTAATTGATTTTTCAACTGAGGTTGTTTTTATTGTTGCTGTCTCAGTTGTCTTATCTTTAGATGTGGGCATAGATTTGGTACGTCAGTTTTTTTTATTTTTCAAAGCAATAGTGAATATGCGTTAGTGAGTGCGGACGTTAATGTTGAAGAGGATGTGTTCACACATAGGGTAGTGGATGTGCGCATAAGTTGTGTTCGTTTTAATTGGTGTGTTCCTAGTGCATCAGTAGTGAGTGAACATTCGAAACATTCGAAATGACATTGTGCGTTCTTTGAAGGCCGTTGTGCACAAATCACGCGCAGAAGTTGCATTTGATGACTCTGCCAGTATACAAACAATAACTCGTCTGTGCAATCCAGTTGCATAAAGCTGGTCCATCAATCTATTTTGAAGGATTGATGAAAGTGATTCTATTGTGAATAAAAATGTCAAAAAGACAAACTTCAACGCCATAAAACACATTATATTGCTCGTTGAAAAGTTTAAAATGTAATTGAAATGTTGAAAGAGGCAGTTGTTGATGAAAAGTTATTGCAAAAAATTCGTAGTAGTGAGGCTGTTAAAAAAGAATCAATGCAAATATTTTGTTGGAGAGAAAGTGATGGGGACAGGCTGTTGAAAAGAAAGCGATGGAGAAGATTGCTGTTGGAGGTTGTTGGAAGAGGTTGTTGTCGGAAATGGTTGAAAAAGGTTGTTGTTGTCGGAGGTTGTTGAAAAAGTTGATGTCGAAAGTTGTTGGAAAAAGTTGTTGAAGAGAAGTTGAAATCAACATCAAAGGCGCCGCAGATTGCTGTTTGATGCACTCAAAATGAGCGAAGATGAGGTCGAAGAAGAATTTACTATAAAAAGGCAAGATGCAATCTTGATGCAAGAGCAAGATAATCGTTGGTAGATCTTTATGCTTTGCCATGACTTGAGTGCAAGGTGACTTAACAATAATGCCATAAAGCACCTTCAGTTGGAATGAAGCTTCAAACTGCATTTAAACATAACCATTGAATTATGTACTACAAATTTTATCTATCAAATACTTTTATAAATTGAAAATATAGATTGAGTTGATCATTCAGAGATCTTCTTACACATTCATTTCCTAATACAAATAAACTTCACAAATCATTATCTTTTACCGCAAGCTACTACTATCCACTACAGCCACCCTAAGCCACAATTACAGCTACTATTTTCACCATCACCACAGCCACCATCACCATTATTCACACGATCACAACCATATTTTCCAACATGACTATCCCTACATCACCCCTCCTACTGCATCACAACCACTGCATCACAACCACTGCATCACAACCACTGCATCACAACCACTGCATCACAACCACTGCATCACAACCACTGCATCACAACCACTGCATCACAACCACTGCATCACAACCACTGCATCACAACCACTGCATCACAACCACTGCATCACAACCACTGCATCACAACCACTGCATCACAACCACTGCATCACAACCACTGCATCACAACCACTGCATCACAACCACTGCATCACAACCACTGCATCTCAACCACCATGTCCAAAATCACACCAACCACTACATAACAACCATCACAGCCACTTCGACGCTGACGCTCACATTGGTGGTGGGATGTGCCCTGCTTCTCCTCAACTGCATTGTGTTTGCCGCCACCTTTTGTCAGTGGCACAGGTTTGGACAACGCATGCGCCGAAGACGACCAGAAACGGAAATGCTCAAAGATAAAGTCACCATAGCAACAACATCGGCTATGTTAAACGATCGTCAGCTGTATCAGCAACAGAAACAGAAAAGCAACAGGGTTTTGACGAAAAAACAAGGCAACAAAAAAACAGACGCGTACACGCAACAACATCAGCAACCATTCGCCACTCTCCAGCAAGGAAATTCCTATGACAACCACACCACCACCACCCTCCTTTCTCGAACGCCTCCTCTTTCTGCTGCTTCTCCCTTCAACAACACACTGCCCCAGCAACGTCTCAAACAACAAACTCCTCTCTCCACGAAACACACGTCGTCTTGCAGCTCAAACAACCAGCAAAGTCACCCTTCTACACATTCCTCCACCTCGCAAACATCTAACTTCCATGCATCGCATATGACCCTTTCCGCATTAGATATGCCCCATTCCTGCAGTCCAGCTCCCAACCTCAACCAACCCCCCTCACAACTCTTCATCTCTCATAACCAACAAAACACAACAAACAGTTCTTTTTCCGAACAACATTCGCCCATCCCTACTTCCAGCTTCTCTACCACAATTGTCTAAATATTCCTTCATTTATCGTTATAAAAATCGATTTTATCGACTTTGAAAATTTATGTATCAGATACTAATTATTGAAATGATTAGAGATGTGTGTGCTTGTGTGGGTCTGTTAGTGGCGGTGTGTATGTGTTTGTAAATTTGTACGTCCACACGAAGTGACAAACTGGTGTGAGGACGCGAAAGACCGAATCTCACAGCATCATTCTCCTTTATTTTCCAATCAATACCATTCGATCTCCACATTACAAGCATGTATCCAATCGTGTTGAAAAGGCTGATGCCTCAATAAATACACCAAACAACCCCGTCGTCAACTCAAACATTCAACACTCGAGCTTAGAGAAAAAAAAATTGAACGAAAAATTCTGCAGCTGCCCCAAAAGTTCGTTCAAAAAAAAACCTGCAGTGGGCGTTTCGGAAAAAAGTGTTTTAAATTTGCCAAAGGCAATCAAGGCTTTATTTAATGCCAATTCTGCGCTCTTCAAAAGAGCCGATGTTACCAACTAAATAGCTTTGCTTGCGAATTGTTGCAACCGCCTGCATTTGAACCTCGGACCCCGCGACAACTCGAGTTGCAACACTTTCAAAGCAAATTTCAACTTATCGGGTTGCCTTAATTGCTTAGACTGCAATCAAAGATAATGGTTTCGCTTAATTAATCAATTTGCCAGGCACGCTAACCAGTGGGCTAAAGGCGAAGAATATCGCTAGATTATTAGGTCTTTAATGAATAAATTATTTTTTTGCCACAGAAAGCAAACAAATGATCAGCTGTTGGGGCTATCTGCATGCCATCTCGCAGACTTGTTACTTGGGTCATGACTGAAGGACATTGAGGATCCATTATATTTTTCGCAAGCAATTTTTATTTTGATATTTTCAATGAAAATTCTGCTTATTTCCGATAAAATTGGTTTTATGACGAAAGTATAGTTTTGTTTCTTCGCATGAAAGTATTTGTTTCATCTTTTTCAGTCTCTGTATTAGCTACTTTGTCTATAAAGAATCCCACAAAAATGTATCTTTGCTGAAATCTGTGCGCAATTTATAGAAGAAAAAACAATACATGATGGCAATAGAAAAAGTTTTTTTTCATTTATTTCATGAAGAGCTTTATTTTCATCAACAAATCCCACTGATTTTTTTATTATAGGAAAGTTTTTCAAAGACCATAAATTTTTGTTAAACTTTGAATATTTTATTTGCATTTTCGATTCAAACGTAATGTTTATGTTGTATAAATTTTCTTTTATATTTGTTTAAATATTTATTTATCTATCTATTCGTATATTCATTTTTACGTTTATTTATAAAATAGTCTTTATATTTTTCTATTTATTTATTCAGTCGTATATCTATTAGCACTCAGATTTATATTTTTGTTTTTGTTTTATTTTTCTGTATATATAATTTGTATATTTATGTATGTGCATACTGTTATGTCCTTCGAAGGGAGGACTCGAAGGATGGTGTCAAGAGTGAATGCGCAAAAAGAAGATAAAATAAAGGATAAGCCGTGATTGCTTAATATAAGCACATACACACAGGTTACAGGACTAAAGGCGGTGAGGCAGCGTGGATGGATGTGCTGTAGTCGGAGGTTGCTCGTAAAGTTTCCGTGTTAAGGTGTTGGCGAGAAAATTAGTTATTCAAAAAATTATCATTGTCTATTCTCTGCGTGGATTTATGTGATGGAATTATTTCACGTTTAGTTTTTGAAACTTTAAGGCTTCTAAGTCTTTTGTTATAATTGATTGTGGTTTCTTTTTCAGTGTTTCGTCATCAGCGTCTTATGCGGAGGCTTTAAATCGAAGCTGAAGATTACGGTGGCTTTTGTCAAGGATAAAATTTTCTTGTTTGACATTTTAAGAACTTTTGGAGTTTTTAAAAATGAATAATAACTGATCAACCTTTTTTAGAAGCTATAAGACACATCAGCCTTTCAAAAGTCAAACTTCCTCTTCTCTTTGCAATGTCTTGGCAGCATGACCTGCACGTCAGGTGTGCCAATAAGACCAGCGTCGTAACGAAGGCACTCGCAGTGGCAGCCACTTCAGCACAATTAATCACGCACCACCCGTCATCTCTCGCTTGTGGCCTCTGCAACACACCCACTGCGAAGCAAATAACTTGCAATATCGAGCTGACCTGCTTGCGTGCGTGAAACGTTACTTTATTCTCGTTGCATCTTTTCTTTTTCTTTTTTTATCTTTTCGTTTTTTTTTCAGTATAGACGTATTTGAGCAATTTTTTCAGAATATTTTCATTTTCTTTCGAGATTAGCTTAAAGTAACGAAGGCCATTTTGCTCGAAACAAAAGTTTTTTTAATTTCCTTTTCAATACTTTTTATAAACAAAATGTGTGTTTATGTGTGTTCAGAAAGATGTGGCACTAACTCACCATTTTTGTACTCTATGCCCTTAAATCAATTTTGAAATCTTATTTTATGTCAGTTTTTAAAAAGAGGAAATTATTTTTCAACATCTATCTTCATTTCTCTTAGATAACGAGCTCATTTAATATGGAAATTTTTATTCTTTTGAAATTTCTTCAGAATTAAAAGGTTTGAAGTTTCGCCATAATATTTCAAATCATGAGAATTTGATGACGATAAGTATTGAATCAATAATTAAAAACTTAAAATTAAAGTTGAGAGCTCTTTTTTCGTTTTGTTTCGTTTCCCCACGGCCGATTATTTGACGAGATATTTTATACTGTTCTGTCTTGCACTTCATCTCCTGTCTGTTCTTTTTCACATCTTTTTTATTTCATCCATTTTTGTTTTTTTTTTATAATTCAGAGTTTTTATTTTATTTTAACCATTCTCATCATCCATCAAAAACCTGTTTTAATCCCCCTATTCACGAATGTCCATACCACTTTCATCTTTTTTTTGATAAATTCTATTCATTTCTCCAAATTAAAATACAATTTTTTAATAACTTCTCTTTCTTCCTCTTTTATTTTTTGCTGTTTGTCTATATAATAAATATTTTTTTAAATAGATATACAAATAAATATAGAGATATATTTATTTATTTATTCATATGTATGTATGGAATTTTACTTCGTACCATGCAACCACTTTATTTTTGAGTTTATTTCATTTAGATTGTTCATATTTCTCGTTTATTAGTTTTTTTTTCGCACAGCAGTTCTACAATTACTTTTCTGTTTCATCGATCACATTTTTATTCCTCTATTCCTTATCATCTTTTTTCCGTCCTCTGAAAGACCCCATTGAAGTTTGGCATTGACTCTGCAGTTCGGATGTTCCTTCTACCGCCACCTAACAACGTCTTATTGTTGATGCGCATCCTATTGACAGTCTTTTTGGTAAACTCGTTTGAACATGTTCGAATAATTCGAAAATGAGGCTTATATAAAACTCGGCCAGTTTAGAAACTGGTTAGGCTAAATGTACGAGTCAAAGCCAAAAAAAAGTTTTTTTTGACTATTTTTCTCTGTTTCATTTTCAATCAGTTGAATGTAAGATATCAAAAGACTCTCGAACAAATGCCAAAATGCTGACCTTCGAGTGTGAATTCTATCATTATTTTTATGAGTTTTGTTTTTTTTTTTTAATTTTCATTCATTTATTAATTCTTTGGACAATCCAACCACTTTTTCCTACTTTTTCTTCCAGATTAATGAGGTATACGTTGCGCTCGCCAATCGATTAGAGGAAAAAATAGTTTTTTTATTCTTGGTTGGGCAAACACACTAAAGAAGCCTATTGAAAAATGAAAATTTTTGGTATGAAACAGTTGCTGGTCTAGTGTGGCTAGAACACAAAAAACCACAGATTTTATTCAAATGATTTTGTGGTAGAAAAAAACTTTTCGAATGAGATTTTTGAAAAAATTTGTGTTTTTGAACAAAGGTCAGTTGAGGCTTTGAAGGCGTAACTAGACTAGAGTGACTTAATAACAGTTTGGTTTTTTATAATGATTAATGAATTTACTTATAAAATAAACTAAAAATGGTTGTCAAAACAATAACTTTATATGTTAAAAATAAACTATTAAAGACATAATTTTCAATAAATTAAGTTTTCAATGCTTATATAAAACAAAAACTGAAATGAAGTTGTGAATAAATTTTTTGATATAAAATAAATTATGAATTTTTAAAAGTAATTTATTAGATTTTTTCATTACAATAGCTTAAATCGAAAATAATCATTTCTTTCACACATTCTGGGTTTTCTAATCTTGGTTATAATTTCTAACTCCGCAAGTGATTAGTTTATAAATTAAATGTTTTTTTTCAATGTTATTAATCATTCGAGAAGGCAATTAATTTTTCAAACTAGTCGAAAGTTTTTAGTTATTTTTATATTTTTCATTTAAACTTCAGTAAGCGGAAGTTCATATCTTCTAAAAAGTTCAAACCAATGGCCTCTCCTGCCTCTAACAAGAGAAGAAATGTCGTCAGCCCAAAATCTGCTGAGAAAAGTGCTTTAAATCTGATTGCCGAAGAGGTTCTTTTATTGATTAAATAAACTTATATAAAACAAACGATTTTGTTCTAGAACAAGAGGGTTTCTCGAAATATTTATTTTGATAATATAAGGATTCCAATCCTTCCAATTAATTTTATTCTTCATAAAATTATGTTTTTTTTCAAAGTCATTTCATAACACTATAATAAACACCTTGAACTCACTAGTAATAATATAAATTAATTAATATATCAAATTTATCAAAAAAAAATATTTTAAAGGCAGATTCAAGAGAGGCAAAGTCACAAGAGGTTCTCATAGAGGCACGCAAAATCCGCTCATCTGAACGGATGAAAGAGAAGGATGTTGTAAGTGGCAGCTGGGTTGTATGAAAACCATACTGTATGATTAATGGGGAGAGTTCATTTGAAACTGAATAAATTGTCAAAAAAACAATCATCAGGAAATGGATAATGATGAGATGATCTTGGAAAATGGACATGGTTTTGTGGAAAAAGTCAGTTTTGTTAATGACTTACTTTTATTGTACACATTTATAACTATTTAATGGGTAAAATATTTTAACATTTCAGAAAAACAGTCAACCCGACAGTGAAGCTGCCAACAAAAACAATAATGAGATTACTTGTGACACATCTATAAATAATTCACCAACAACTCCACCTACTCCAGAACAACAGAAAACAACACTACAACAACAACCAGCAACAACAAATGGTGATGATACACATGAACGCTTCAAGCAAGTGATGTTGTTGAATGCCCAGTTAGACAATGAAGGACGCATGCTCAAGTACCAGACAGACCTGCTCAAGGATGAGTTGGAGACTGCCAATGAAAACAGCATCCAACTGAAAAACAAAATACAAAAACTGAAGAATGTGAATGGGGGGATGAGTGATTGGGTGTATAAGGGGATGTATGAGGCCGTAATGAGGAGGGAGGGTTTTACATTGTGGTGACTGAAAACACGGCACTTTACAGGAAAAGACCAAGTTGGACTTGGACCTCAAAGACATGCACTATCAGTACCAGACAGTGCACTTGCAACTCAAGCAGCGAGATGCCCTCATCAAGGTCAACAACCCAATCTTTTTTAATCATTCTATCCAACTTTTAAATCATTTTTTTCCAAAACAGGAAAATGGATTTTCAATGGTGATGGTTGATGGCAACTCCACCCCAACAAGGGCTCCAACTACCATGGCCTTGAGCAATGGAGGGGGAGCAGGAGTGAATGGGAACTGTGGAAGTGCTGGAGATTCCTCTTGTGCCCTTCTATCCTCATCACAACTCGAGCTCTTCTCTGAATACACCGGCTCTCTTGGTAGGCGGATGGGTGGCTGGGTGATGAGATTGATTGGTGAAAGAGTGGATGATGAGATTGATTGGTGGAGTAGTGGATGATGAATAAAGGGGTGGATAAGCGGATAGATGGGTGATCAAATGGGTGAAGGAGTGGATAGATTGGGGGAGGAATAGATTGATGGATGGCTGAGTGGTTTATAATATTAAGATAGATGCCTCTTTCTAGTCAATGGTTAGCATTCGGAAAGAAGGGTGTAGCAGTAACATGCCTTCAAAACGCCAAAGTGTCTCCAAACTCTACCACTTGCTTGCCGCTTGTTTTAACACAATGGCGCTGTTGAAGGAGGCTCGTCAATGGGTTTCATAATCTCCATGTTCAATTTCAAGTTTATCACTTGTTTGACAGGGAGCAAGATACAGCAACTTTTTGACGATAAAAATACCGCTCTAGAAATGGTGATGATTTGTTGTGAATTTTTATCTGAAAACCTTCTTCAGTTTTATATCAAAAATAGGTTTTCATTTACTTTTTTATGTCCATTGAAGAATAAGAGATTACAAAAAGAGTTGGAAGAGGCGAGAACGACCATAAGCAATACTCCTAACCCACCATCATCTTCTTCATCTTCATCATCACCAAACCTCACTGGTGACAACCTTAATCCATTAGAAGGTAAGTAATGGTGGCGTTGGTGTTGAATGAGTTTTCACGTGACTATTTGAAACTTTGTTAAAAGTGTAAAATATAACAATTATTTCTAATGACTCACACCCACCCGCCCAGGAGGCAACAACCAGCTGATTGAGACCAAGTACAAATTGAAGAAGGCTGAGCAGGAAATCACCAGTTTGCAGGGAGCTGTCAGTACCTTTCTTCACCTTCCAAAACCTGATTTATTCACTCATTCAATCATTCATTAATTTTCCAATTAATTAATTAATTTTATTTTTTTCACTCAATTAATTAATTCATTCATTCATTCATTCATTCATTCATTCATTCATTCATTCATTCATCAGTCCAATTGTTTCGTTGTTCAGATATCACATCACCCATTCTTTCATTCATTTGTCATTTAAAGTATATATGGTTTTTTAATTATCGCTGTGTGCACTTATCGAGAATTCTCTCACTTTAACCACTCCACATCCGCATCAATCACTTCACCTATACACCAAGCGCCTAACACCAAGCACCTCACATCCACGCAACCATCACCACCACCACTGAGCAGGTGACTCGCCTAGAAACTCAACTGAACCGTTACAAGACCTCGGCAGAGGAACTCGAGAAATCTGAGGATGAGTTGAAGGTGGACAAGAGAAAGCTGCAGATTGAGGTTGGAAGTGGTGATTATGGTGATGGTTATGGTGACGATGGTGACGATGGTGATGGTGATGATTGTGATGGGGTTTCTCACTGCATTGTTTTTTTGAAAGATAAAACCTTGCATATGATGCTGTGAACCTTGCATACATAGGCAATCACCACCGCAGTTGCGAGAGAGCAGAACACAAATCGATGAGTTGCAGATGAAGAACAGTCACCTGATGAAGAGGGTGGAGAAGATGAAAGCCAACCGCATCCAAGAGGCCTTACAGTGAAGTTACAGGAGGCTGGTGTAATGTGGTGTTAAAAAAGCTGATTTGATGTTTCTTACAACGGGGTGTATGGTACTGGGGTGGTATGGTGTTGTCTAATTGGGGTGTGGTCGTATCAAGAGGGTGTTGTTCATTTTGAAGTGAGTAATGAGAGTGAATAATTGAGACAGATGCTGGGGTAATTAGAGAAAAGAAGAGCTCTTTTCAGTTAATCTTCAAGCAAAAACTCGCCTGCCTTCTCCTTGTGAATAGATTGTGTATACTCTCGCTTTATTATTATCAGTTCATTCCTATCTAATTTATTATCGTTGTTTTTTGTATCCATCAGCTTATAAATCAACTTCATTATATTACTTCAACAGCCATAAAACTCATTATTTGGTGCGTGCGTTGGCGTGCGCTGGGGCCTTGCTTGATTTACTGCCAAACAATTCACCTTCAAACGCGCATGTTTATGCGTGTTTGAGGGGAATGATTGAAACATTTGAAGTTGAAAGTGGCCGGGTATGTGTGTCGATATAACAAGTGATACGACCGCTGGGTGGTGGTGGTGGTGGTGAGCGTAGCAGTATCGTTCCATTCCACTCCATGGCATGATGCTCGCCAAATGAGCGCGTGTCTGTCATGTGTGCGTTGCTACCTGATATGCCCTTAATTACATCGATCTGCTCCACGTGCTATTCTTAATAAGTTCCCTACCCATCAACCCACCTTGAATCATCCTTCAACTCTTATGAACAAAGAATAAATTTGAGGATTCTTTTGACGAATTATTATTGGTATGTTTCACTTAGTTAGTCGCCCTTCAACATTCTTCCCTCCAAACGTCCATTCATGTTATATAAACCATCGAGAAACCAACTCAACATCTCATTCACCAACACGCGAGCTTTTTGAAATATTTTGCTTTGTACGTTCAAAAGTTGCAAGCAACCTTCCAACGACTTTTGATGCTTAATTTTAAATCGGTAGCACCATAACAACGACCATTCCTAGCCTCCGTTACAGAGCCCTCAAGACTTCGTTCGCTTCATTCACTAGTGCAACTTGCTCGTATCATTGTATCACAATCGTCACAGTCTATTTTCATGAACCTTCCTCTAACAATTTTGGCACTTCTGTTGTATTGTGAATTGGAGCTTTCAAATTGTACCCTTTGTTTCCATGGAGTTCTGGACCTTCAACGAATCATCTTTGTGTCAAAGAACCCAACCATATCCACACAAGCGTGCAACTCAAGCTTGGTCGTCAATATGTTTTTTTTTATTGTTTTGTTTTCAAAAGAAATTATTTTCGGCTTTTGTTGTTCACAATTCGGATCAAATTATCGCAAGAGACTAGTATTATTTGGCTCATCATACTCCTCGTGTTTTCAACCCTTACGCACTTTCGAGGCTGTTATTTATCATTCATTACCTTCTGTGATTTTCAACTTCTGTACAATCACCCTACCATTATTCGAGCAGATACACCCATGATTCAGCCATTCATGCAAATTAGGCATATATTTGATTTATAAAATCCATTCTCACTAAGGACAATTATTTTTGAAATTTAATTGATCGTTTAGTGATTTATAAATAAATGTCTAATCGATTTTTAATTTTTTTTTTGAAAAAAGCTTTAAAGCAATGCTTTCGAGGGAAAATTCTGTGTGAACTAATTTCTAAAGAAAATTCGACAGCGTGGGCGTTAATATTCATCCTTCTTAACATGTTTTAGTGATCACGTTGGGTCATAATCAAAAAGTCAAAAAAAAGTTTAATATAACAATTTCACAGAACTCTTTGATCTCACATATTTTTCAAGTAAAAAAAACTATACATGCTGATGAATTTCTTTTCAATTTAAATTAACTTTTCATTTTCTGTTCGGTGCTCAGCATGGTTACTTGATTACCCTTTTTCTGTAAACGTCGTTCGTGAGGCATGAGAGTTCAAGTTTGATAACTTTTGGTAGTCTCAATTCAAGTTGTTTCAAAGTTCATTTATGGAAGCATTATCATGCAGTCTGAAAGAACCTCGCAAAAAGAAATGTCGAGTTGATTCAATAGGAGCAGAGTTGCCAATTCTTTCTGAGAATAAAAAAAAGGTTTGTAAGGGAATATGGGCTACAGGCATGGTTATGGTGCGAGACTGGGAGGACATCAAGCATTTGTATTGCAATGTAAGTTTTTTTGTTTTTAAATCTTCGATGAAATCATTTTTTTAAATGGTAGAAATATTTAAAATCTGTTTGAAATCTTTTTAAAATAATCAAATAGTTTAACTTTCAATTTACATCGATAATTAGATTTTTATTACTTGAATATAGTTTTTCTCAACATTTTTCATAAAAATATGCAGTATTTAGGATGGTTAAACGATTATGGATTAATATTGGTAGATTTTTCTTATCAATTTCTTTATTGAGCCACTTGCCTTTTGTACAAAAAGGATGTTATTGAATTGTTATGATGTTCTTGCAGGGCTTTTTTGGCAAGGGTTTGCATTCAAAAGGACCTCCAAAGAAGCTTTCTGAGTACCTGAAAGAAAAATTCAACATTGCCATTTTGCCTGAAGATCGAGAGAGAACTGTTGATGCTACTAAATATGAAACTGGAGATGTACAGGATGAGCCTTTAGTTTTGAGCCACTATGAGGTAGCTATGTTTTTATAAACTTTATTGTTACTTCATAAAATACCTAATTTATTCATTAAAATACGGAAAACTTTCAAAAAATTGTGTATATATATATATATGTGATCATTGTTTAATTTTTTATCAGGCATTCTTCCTCACGTTCGCTCTGGGCTGCTTGGCTGTAGTGGATGAACATGAAGTTTGTTTTGAATAATTTCACATGGTGTACTTTTTCTTGTCTATCAACTTTTTGCCAGGTGAAACTGTCAATCAAAAATCTTTGGACCCTTTTCAGTCAATCACAACCCTTGTTTGCTCACCACTACACTGCCTACCACCACTTCAGAGCAAATGGATGGGTCGTGAGGTTGGTCGCCATTTATAAAAAATCAAATTTCCAAATAGATTTCAAGTTGGACCATTTTCCACTGCTAACTTACCCATTTCTATTACACTCATTCTTCCATATATTATTCTTTCTTCACTCATTCCTCCTTCTCTTCCTCCTCTTTTTCCTCCTTCTTTTCTTCCTTTTTTCCTCCTCTTTTTCCTCCTCCTTTTTCTCCTCTTTTTCTATCTCTTCTTCCTCCTCCTCCTCCTTCTCATTTTCTTCTTCTACAGATCAGGCCTGAAATACGGAGGAGACTTTGGTGAGGGACACCATTGCATCATTTAGTTGTATATTGCAGTGTTTCTTAATTATTTTTCATCTTATTTTTTCTTCACCATAATTTTCATAATCATCATCATCATCATCATCATCATCATCATCATCATCATCATCATCATCGTCATCATCATCATTACCATTCTTCTTCAAGTATTGTACAAGAAAGGACCTCTCTTTTACCATTCAACATACAACGTTGTCGTTTGTCCCGTTAATAATAATAATAATAATAATAATAATAATAATAATAATAATAATAATAATAATAATAATAATGATAAGGATAATGCTAATAAACGTAATAATAATAATGGTAATAGTGATTATGGTCCGATGGGCTCGATAAGGGACTGGACTTCGTTGTGTTGCTTGAACAGAATCACTTCCCAAGTGTCCAAGGTAGTAACACATGTTGCTACTGGGATTGTTGATGACGTCATCGTTGGTAGAGTTGACTTGGTGGCGGTTTCTGTTGGTAGTGTTGGTGTTCTAGTGGATGCTGTTAATAATAAGAAAATTTTATTTGTTTATTTGAGTATTTTGCAATAAGAGATATATTCAATTTACAGGAATTGTTACTTGTATACACTCATGAACCTCCATCCTCTTCTTCTTCTTCCTCCTCATCATCGATCGATTATGCTTCTTTGCGCGATTTAGCGAAGTTTGAAATTAAGGTTTGTTAACTTTTCATGAAGTTGTTGACCTACAAAATATTAAAGATTTCCCGTGGTGATAAAACATGGTGCTGAAACATGTTAATGTGCATCTCAAACCAACGCAACAACTATTGTTATAACTTCCTCGTCAAGGAGGTTTTGTTGAAGAGGTGGGTGTCGAACAAGGAGAGGGAAGAAGAAGGAGCCTCTCTGCTTCCTAATTGATGGATTTATTTATTTATTAAATTTTTTTTTCATAAAGGACTTATAGTGTTGTTTTTGTTACATATGTTATATAAAAGATTTTTGCCGTTGTAGACAGTGTTATCATGAAAATGGTTTCCTCTCTGTTGAAACCATCTCATTTCGAACGTTGACTTTCTTAATTAACAATAAACTTTTAAATTTTGAAAAAATTGATCAAAAATACTGATTTCTTGATTGAAAAATGATAAGTAAAACAATAATTTTATGAATTATGGAGCTCTGGAGCCATAAATTATCATTAAAAACGATAAGAAATAGTTTACAGTTTGCGAAGGCGATATAATTATACTGATGATAATGCTGGTCGTGCGTTGAAAAGTTTCACTTTTTTGGGAGCATCACTGAAACACAATTAAAAATGCCATTAATTTTGATTAGTTTAATTTCAAAGTTTATCAATTCAATTGAATACTCAAAAATTAAGATGTAGTAAATTTTTCAGGAAGTTAAAGGCAGGCTAGTAATAGTGCGTGTGTGCAGCAAGCGAGAAGTCGTGAAGAGTCATTGTTGGTCATGCCAGCCAGGCAATTGATTTACGCGTTCTCTTTCTCGAATCCGCTTGACTCCACTTTAATTACAACCTTTTCTACTCCGCCATCCATCCATCTTTTTTTTATCTTCTCATCCATCTATTTATACATCCATAACCCGTTCATCTATTTTCATCTTGTTATATTTCAACGTTTGTAATTTATTGCCTTTCGGAATCATTCGGAAATTCAATAAGTTTCAATAGACAAAAAAATCATTTAAACCCATCGTTACAGTAGTTTAGACTACTTCTTCCATGGTGTGCACGCAGTTCTCACCCCCTTATTTATCAACATCACCAATATAAAACCAACATTCCATCATACTACCACCAGTACAAGACCGCCACTTTACCACCACCAATGCAAAACCCCCATAATTCATATACAAGCACCATCACACCACCCCCTTTTATCTTCCACGAAATGAAAGGCTCAATAGAGCGTTTCATCTTTATCTCCTGCCTTCCATAAGTTACCATTCGGTATATACTCACTCTTAATTATTCGGAAGCAGCTTTTCTCTTCATTTTGTTTGATACAATGTCATTATTTGGTGTATTCAATTTACTCATACCGCCAGTTTAATTACTCAAAAACTACACTAAACCTCTTTTTCGGTATCTGAAAACTACCATTAGAACAAGAAAAAATATTAATGACGAGAATGAAAGCCTGAGCAACTACATAAATACCACGTTATAATTGTTTGATTGCAGGGTCCTTTGATCTGAAGCTTTTTCGCACGTTGGAGTAAAACTGTGTTTCTACTTCCATTTCAGATTCCACTTCAGTTTTTTCTCTCGAATCTCTCAATTCGAAGGTCTTGTATCAAAACACTGCTCGTTAAGTTGCCAGACCTCAAAAAGGTGCTCAATATTGAAGCGCCTTTCAAGCTGGCGCTTATTTTGGTAGGCATTAATATCCACTGCCTCGACGATGTTTCTCTTTTTCTATTTCTTTTTTAATTAGTTTATGATACTACTTCTTACATCTCTTTTATTATCTCCACTTAATTACTTTTCTAATTCTAGCTTTTATCCCTTGGTTTGAACTTTTTATCTAAATTTTCCCACTTTTCGGGCTTCTAAGGCCTATTAACATCATGCGCTATATAAACGATTAGTGTTTCATATCACTCCGGTCACTAGTAATGTTCAAGTTCGATGTGAAAGTTAACACGCAAAACATTTTTGAATTTTTATTTCGAAACAGCAAAACACTGACTATCGCCTATAAATGTCTCAGAGCTATTTTTGACTTTTAAAATAAACTGAACACGACCAAACGCGTCAAAACCACAAAGGAGCAAGATCATGTGTGCTAACGATGGGAAAGGTGACTAAGGAGCTCTTACGCTTTATTTCTTTGGAATCATGTTTTTCGTTCAACTGTTTTGATTTCAAACGTTAATGCCACCTTCTCTAGCTACAACCTTTGAGAATATTCAACTTTTTGGTGTAGTTTTCATCCTAAGCTTTCAACGACATTTTTTATTTCATAAATTTTTATATCCAACTTTTACGCATCTTCAAATGTTACCGACTCTGAAAATTTTTTATGAAATATAATGATACGAAGATGTAGAAAAATATATCTTTTCAAGACGATACATATATATATTTATATTTATATATTTATGTATGTATATATGTATATATACATTTATATATGTATATATATATAGTCGATTCCTGGGAACAGATTCTGACAGAAGTGCCGGAGTGGTAGTAACGTAGGTGAGTGTTCAACTGCTTAAAAATCGAGAGACCAAACGATAATTTTCTGAGTATTATCTTTGAAAATTTTTATAGGCACCCTTGAAGTGGCCTTGTTCACAGAAGCTCTGATGACTAAGTGTCAAAAAAACCTTCAAACGAATTTCTGAGGTGGTAGCAATCAATTAAAATGAAGCGCTAGTGACAAGAACGCTAATCTTTCTTTAAAAGCTGCAAACTTGAACATTTTTGAGCTTTATATACGTTGGAGGTTCAGTTTGAAAACTTTAACAAACCTTGAACGGATTCTGTTGGTCGTTGTGTTGTGGTTGTTGTTTGACAATTGGATAGCAAAAAAATGAAGATGGTTCTTGTGCCTTTGAACTTTTGATGTTATTGGAAACATTGAAAGCATCCAATCTAAAAAAATATTTGTTTTTTCCTGATAAATAATAATTATTTTCAATCTGTTGACGTAGTTGCATGAGAAAAAGCAAATAAAAGGAGCCAACGATGACGTCACTCTTTGAAAAGCAACGCTGAAAACAATGATAATTGGCACATCTCTTTACACTCCAACCAGCTGAGTCAATCACTCGCGACGTAGTCAGTAACATCCTCTTCCTCTCTGTCATAACCCTCCATGACCATGGAGATGCCTTCTCTGATGAGATTGACCCTTTTCCTGCTCACCACGGTGGTGATGGTCAGTGCAGGACTATCATCTGGATCATGGCTGTTCACCGATGCTCCCTATGCGCCCACAAAGCACCATTTCAGCAACAAAAACACTCTAATCAGCTTCAAAAAGGCAAAACCGAAAAGCAAGTTCGAAAAAAGAAGCCACGAAAAAAGTGAAACACATGCGGGCAGAAAACATAAAGAAGATACTTTTGTTAAGAAGACATCGCCTCACAATCGATTCAACAACAACTTGAAGTCTCTAAGTCCACGACTATTAGGGAAGTCACAACAGTACACAAAACCACAACCACACATAAAACCACAACAGTACACCATACCCCAACTACACATAAAACCACAACAGTACACAAAGCTACAACAGTACACAAAACCACAGTTATATACAAAGCCACAACTCTATACAAAGATACAGCAATACACAAAGCAACAGCAACGGCATACAACACCACTTTTACAGCGACACTTAGTGAGGCACACAAAGACAAGTGTTCAAAGTTTCTTTCAAACTCCTCCAACCAGGAGGTACACGAACAAAAACTTGAACTTTGTCAAGAATTATAGGAAGGTGGTTGGAATAGCGGAAAAAACGTCCAAGAAGGATTCTCTCTCGTTTCTTTTTCTCAAATCACCTACGTCAAACCACAACTATTCAACCACAACGCTAAAAAAAACAAGGCAACGGCAACTAAAACAACAACAAAAACAACACAAACAACAAAAACAACACAAACAACAACAACAACACAAACAAAAACGACAACACAAACAACAAAACAACCAAAAACAACAAAATCTCTTCCTGATAGAAGGCGACATAGCCTTGACGAAGAGCCAACACAAGTGAGTGTGGGATGGCTGGGTTGGAACAAGGGTGGTGGGAACTGGGGGGGAACAGGAATGGTGAGGCGGTTGAAACTGGGTGGGAACAGGAATGGTGAGGTGGTGGGAAAAAGTTGTTGAAGTGTGAAATAATTTTGTTTTTATTTTTAATTTTTTCGAACCTGTTTCGTTATTTCGTCGATTCATCAATCTCCACGAGTGGTTATTTTTGCAACCTCCAATGATATATTCGACAGAATAATAACAGAAACCAAAAAGCGGCGCAAGAAACGAAAGTTAACGGAACCACTAACGAAAAGATGGACTTTGCCTATTTCCTACGTCATTGACGATTCATTCGGTGGGTGGGGTTTGAGGTGTACGGTGAGTTAGTGGGGGCAAGTTGGGGAGTGTGTTAGAGAAAAAAATGGTTAATGGGAAAATATGGTTAGTGGAGGAGCGTGAAATTGTTTTAAAAATTATTTTGTTTAAAAAAAAATTTCGTTTAAACAATTATTTTGTCTAAAAAAATATTTTGTTCCAAAAAAAAAGATTCGAAGAATATTTCCAGAAACCAATTGAAACGATTTTTATTGTTATTAACTCTGCAAACACCACCAGCAGCATCATTATCATCACATACTACACACTTGCTAGCTAGTTATTTTTGATTAGGCAGATCATCAAAACCGAGATGTTCCTTTGATCCACCAGATAAAATCTTCATAATTTAGCGTGGCAAATTGTTAAATATTGCGTGTTAAATAAATCTTATAGAACGATTCGTTGTCGCTATTGACAAATCTTCAGTCACACTGTGAATTAGTTAATTAGGTTTTGTCCATTTCTTTTTTTTTATAGATATTTTCGGTTTAATTAAATTGAACCAAAAATAGCCACTGAGAGCTTTAAACTCGCTACCATCACCACTTCTACAAACCCCAGAATCACTAACATTACTAACAATACCAGTGCCAAAATTTTCAACGCCATCAACAACACCAACATCTCCATAACTACCAACACCCTCACAGTTTTTCTCTCACACCACCATCATTACCACAACCAATCACTCAGAAGCGGAAGAAAAAGAAAGGATCCGAGAGGCGGTTTTGTACTGGCAATCGGTAACATGTGTTTCCTTCATAGAAGACCCTCATGCCAACCACAAACTCTCCTTCTCCAAACGCAATGGGTTGGTTGTGTAGTTGTGGCGTGAAGTAACTTTTTTGTGAAAGTGTGCAAATGTAGCATTTTAAAAAGTTGTAAAGTAATGTGTGAAAAAAAACCTCCCAAAATTTGGTTTGGCAAAAAGTGTGAACTTATTAATTGGTTCTCACTTCTGATGAGCCTATTTGGAAGTTCCAAACAACAAAAAAGCTCTTTGCGGCGCAGTTGAAAAGTACTGCAACACCAAAAAGATTTAAATTCATTAGTGGGAACATATGAATGTTTTATTGTCCTTGTGTATATAACAAACAGTTGTTAGAAAGTCTTCCTTCTTCTGGACAGGAAAATTTACCTCAAAGTTAATGCAACTTCGTCGATTTATGGACATGTCTTGGACATCGCCACTCCAACTAGCCTCAATAAATTCTCATTAATAACTCTCACTTTCGTGGAAATGCATCCATTATGGCCAGAAGCAAAAAATACCAACACAATAGAAACTGCACAAGGAAGCAATAATAATAAAGGTGAGAACCAACAGAAATAAATAAACAGCCTCTACCAAAATACCAATAATAAAAGGCAACGTGAGAGCAAATGATGTTATTTTGACGTGTCTTAATTAAATCCCAATCCTTCAATGTTCGTCAGCCTAGCCTCGGGCGACAAGTCGAATGGTTGCATGGGCACCAGCATTGTTGGAACTCCGCAAACTATTTGAGTTCTCAATTGTTACAAACTTGATTTATTTTTTCTATGTTGGAATGCCAGTTTTCACTTTTTTGAACACCGATCTCACTGATCAATAACTTTTCAACTACATCAGACCAGCTTTTCTAGCCTAGTGGCTAGCGAGCTGGACTATAAAGCGTGAAGCTCAAGGTTCGATTTTCGGATGAGATCAAATTTGGGTTGCAAGAAATGAAAACTCAAGTAGAGAACAAACTTTTTGCTAGAATGCTTTGGTCGTCTAGTAGCCCAGCAGTGAGTGAAGCCACCTTCGAACAAAGACTAAAAGGCTCCATACAAAAAAATTGATTAGACTAGCTTATATCAGCTCGTGAAGTAATTTCTCTCCACAACTGGTTCGTTGAAGAAGCACCAAGCGATCAACGGTTACCATGATTACAACTCATGGAAACACACATTACAAAAGGATAGAAAGAAAAAGGACGTGGGAGGACCGCAAAGAATGCGGAAAAAAGAGAAAGGTGGGCAAAAGAGACGGAAGAAAGTTTTTGAAAGAATATTAGAGCGGAAGTTTGTAAATGGTGATTGCGTAATTTTTCTTGCGCCCAGAAAGAACCATTGAGAGGTGTTGAAACAATGTATGAGTGTGCATGCCAGACGATTAATCAGCACTGCTAGTGGAAGAGGTTGAATGAGTAGTGATAACTGATGCACTCGCTATTAAACATTACTTGAAAACTGCCGAGACAACGCTTGAAATTGCTTGATGATGTTTTGATGAAGGTTTGAGGATGAGGTTCATGAAAATTTCGAGGAATTAACATGTTAACATGCTTTGAAGGTGCTGGTCATACGTGGGCTACACAGCGCAGCAGAATCAGACAATATCTCTGGGCAGAGGCTGTCAAACGGTGAAGATCAATTCCACTCAATGTTTCTTGACTGTCGTTGGTAAAACAACGCAGAATTTAAAATGTGAATAAATCACACATCGAACAACCACTGCAACATCGTCTTCTTCCCACAGAACGGAACGATCGCACACGAAATAGGACACGCAGTGGGCTTTTGGCACGAACACAGCAGGCCTGACAGGGACATGCACGTGAGAGTGGTGGAGGAGAATGTGCGTGAGGGAAAGATGTCAAACTTTGAGACGAGGACTTGGGGGGAGATACTGAACTTTGATCTCCCCTATGATCCTGGCTCTGATATGCACTACGGCTCTAAGGTAGATGTGAGGCGTGGAGTTTGTATGGGTGGAGGATTTTCTATGACAGGGAAAAGTGGGATGACTATAAAAATGGTCTCGGCGTTTGATTCAACTCACACACACATTGATCCCCCAAGTTTTATACCAAAGACATCAACCAATCTCTGACGACTATTCAAACACGTGATCCGCTGATGTCGATGGTGATTGGACAGAGACAAGAGTTGTCCTTTTACGACGTCAAACTGGCCAACATGGCTTACTGCTCAGGTGAATGGGGGATTTCTGTTTCAACTCGCCTTCAAAATCCACTTTTAATCTTTTTTTCATAGACTTTGATGAGGAAAATTCAAGCAAACACAATTTTATAAATCTCAAACTTTGATGAATCGAATCCAAACAAACGCTGAAAATGTTATTAATTTCAAAAGATATATAGTTAAAGTATAGTAAAATAATCCGAAAAATTGAAAAAAAACAGTATTAAAAATTGGTTTTTTAGTTAAATTGCAAAAAAGATAAATTAAACTTATTCAACAAGATTAGTGTAGAGTTTATCAAAATAGAATGAGAATGAAAATTATAAATATTATTCCTAAAATTCCCTGCGTTTGGCTTCGAAGCTCTTCGCTGTTCTTGCCACTATGATAACATCCGCATTTGTATCTGGCTTTACTGGATTAACTACTGAATATTTCCATCTTCCAAAGACTCTTGTCTTTATCAAGCAGACACGTGCAAGAAGAAACCAGGTCCTCAAGGGTGCAGGAGGGATGGTTACAGGGACCCTCTCAAGTGTGGATCATGTCGCTGTCCTGATGGCTTCGAAGGACGCTCCTGTGAGGCGGTGCAACAAGGCTTTCCTGGTGAGTGGCTGTGGTGATGGGTGGCTGTGGTGAAGGGTGGCTATGGTGATGTGTGGCTGTGGAGATGGGTGGCTGTAGTGAAGGGTGGCTGTAGTGATGGGTGGCTGTAGTGAAGGGTGGCTGTAGTGATGGGTGGCTGTGGTGATGGTTGGCTGTGTCGATGGGTGGCTGTGGCGATGGGTGGATGAATGGGTTCTTCTATAAATAAGTGGTTAAATGAGTGAAAAGGTAGCTGGGTAGCCGGGTGGGTAGTTGGGTATTTGAGTGGTTGAGTGGGTGGTTGAGTGGGTGGTTGAGTGGGTGGTTGAGTGGGTGGTTGAGTGGGTGGTTGAGTGGGTGGTTGAGTGGGTGGTTGGGTGGTTAAAAACAGTAGTTTAATAGTTAAGTGGTTGCATGATTTAGTAGTTGGAATAGCAAGTTTGACTGTTGAGTAAGTAAGTGAGTGGATGGGCGAATGAATGGCTCGTAGTGAAGTGAGTGATGAATGAGAAGTTGAAATGAACTTGAAAAAATTTTATATTGCAAAAAGGCACAGTAGAGCTTTGTCGATATCATTAATTGAATTATCTTTCCTGTAAAAAATCGATTAAACGCCCTTCATGAAACTTTGTTTTTAATTGAAAGATAAAACGATTTTAAAAAAATTTTTAGTTTCTTTGATTTATCAACTTTGAACTTCATGAGATTAAAAATTTCTTTCAAAATTCGTGATTCGTTTAATAAATATCAAAACCTTCTTTATGAACCTTGAATATTTTTTCAAAGAATTTTCGGCAATAAATCTATTATTAATATAAAAAACCCTGATTTTTTAACGCTTATAACAATTGAAAAAACCAATACAACATGCTTTTTAGCATTATGAACAACAACACTCATTTCAACCCTTACAACAACACCAATACAACACTATGAACAACAGTAACAACGCCAACATCACCAACAAACTAAAGCACAACACCAACAACACTAGCTGCGACAACAATGACACCAACACAGAGAAGTGCGGAGGAGTGATGGATGCAAGTTACGGAGGCTTCATTTACTCGCCAGGTTATGTCATGCCAGGCTACCGCAAGGGATCCAGGTGTTCATGGCTCATCAAGGTGTTTCTCTCACTTCCCATGACTTTTCATATCTAATCTTATATAATCTTATCATCTCTAATCTATCCTATTCTATTATACTATTACGTATTCTGATCTAATCTAACCTAATTTAATATAATTCTAACTTATCTAACCTATTTCAATATAATTCTACCTAATCCAATCTAATTTTATAAAATTTGATCAAAGAATTTGTAAACCGCATTCAAAAATGTTGCTATTCTGTTTTTTTTAACAATTTTTTTTCTTTTTTCTTTTTTTCTTCTCTCTTTTCTTCACACGCCATTCTATAACTCATTTCTTCTTATTTTTACTCACACACTGCTTCTTGCACCTCCCTTTCTTTTTATTTTTGAATTTTACAACTTATCTCTCAATCTCTCAAATCAACCGCCACAGGCTCCGGAACACCACCAGATCTACCTGGAATTCATGGGAAGTTTTGGTTTAACGTGTCACAAGGAGGTTTGCAGGGACTTTGTGGAAGTAAGATACAACAGCAGTCTTGCTCTCACCGGTGCAAGGTAAAGTGTTGGTACCAGTGCTTTGATACACTACCTTCTTCGTCCTCAAATAGCTGCCTTCTCTGGTTTAACACACCAACCTCCTCTTCACCTTCCAACCCTCCTCATTGTTCTTTGACACATCAGTTTTTTGCCTTGGCGCTTTGAAAATTAGAATTGTTTATTATTTTTTTATATAATTTTTATCGTTTATTCTATTATTTATATAATTTTTTCATTTATTATTTTTACTTTCATTTTAACCCTTTCAGGTTCTGCTGCACTGAGAGACCCAAGGGTCGCATGAAGTCCACCACCAACGAGATGATGGTTCTGTTCAGGTCGTACGAGGAGAGTGCCGTGTGTCAGGATGAGATGTTTCCCTGGAAGTGCCTCACATCCTTCGTAGGATTCAAGGCGAGGTTCTATGCAGGTGGCTCCACTACACTTGAAACATTTCAATTTGTTCGTGGCCATTTTTGGAAGCTTCTCTATCATTCGTGGTGAATGAAACTGTTGAGTTCAAAATTAATAATAGATAAAAAATTACCACATTTAATATAATATAGTAGACAATAGGTAACACAATATATAAGACAATGAATAATATAATACAATAGCTAATAAAGACTATTTTAAAGATAATTATAAACTCTGCTTCTGAACTGCTAATTTCATTATCGAAGGTGCTTGCGGAGGCTTTGACACAGCAGATCCCGTCCAGCCAGCCTGCAGGAGGCGTGTGGCGTACAAGTGTGTGCAGGCGTGGGATGAGAAGGTGAAGGTAGATTGTCCCAAGTGGTGGAGGTCCAAAAGCTGTGGTCTAAAGTGAGTGGCCATCTTTCAGATTCAGGAGAGAGGCTCAAAAAAGAGAAAAATCACTTTCTCAATGAAAATAAATGAAACAAAATGAATAAAATATAATAAAATAAAAACCAATAAAATATACACACATTTATTAGTATAGCATAATTATCAAAATAATCCCATTTTTTCTACGTATTGAGCTGCTTTCTTATTGAGTTTAACTTGATCACTTGAGTTCCTCATAGCGCCTCTACCGTAGGAACCTCAGCAAGATGCGCCAGTCCATGTGCAGCAGGGACATGGCCTATTGCTCGCCTGCCTTCAAACTCAACAGGAGTTCCCTCACCTGCATCGGTAACTGAACTATCACTAACTCTATCAGTCTACTAACCCTGCCATAAATTATAGGTTGAGTTATTTCAAAATGATTTTACATTTCATTTAATCTCATTAAAGCCAGACAACAGCAACCGGTCGACAACAAAAACAAGATTAACAACAACAACAACAACAACAACAACAACAACAACAAGAATAACAATAATAACAACAACAACATGCATCTTGAAGATAACTTGTCGAATAAGCACAAAAAAACAGTGCTTAAAAACTGGCCAATCAATAAAGGCCTTCTGCTGTCACGTGACAGAGGCCGAAGTAAAACCAACCGGCATAGTAAGGTTGGGAAAAATGGTTGGTATGGGAAAAGGAGGATGAACATCATGGGTAGAAAAAAAGATAATTATGAAAAAAAACCCAAAAATGTCACTGACAACACCACCGCTAAGGTTAATATCAAAAGTAAAAATAGCTACAATATTAATGATAATGATAATGAGAATCTTAGAAACAGCGGCGAAGATACAAACAATAAAAGAAAAATAAGAAAGTTTCGTGGCAGGAATTTGAGAAGAGGATGTAGTGTGAGGTGTGGAGGAGGGTGGCTGTACCGAGGCAGACTGTGCCACAAGAAGAGGCCCTGCCGGTGAGCCCCTTTTTGTTCACCTCTGTCCACTGTGGCTAATGAATGTATTGAATGCATCAACAAGCCCATACACACACACACACACACACACACACACACACACACACACACACACACACACACACACACACACACACACACACACACACACACACACACACACACACACACACACACACACACACACACACACACACACACACACAAACACACATACACACACACAAAAACAAACACACAAACACAAACGTAGGAAACTGCTGAAAAGAAAAGTGTGCAACCAGAGGCCTTGTCTGAACCACTGCTCCATGTGTGCTACAGCGTCCTGGTGAGTGGTGTCACAAAGCTGCATTCAAAGGGCCTTTGAGCAAAGGGCACAAGTCGCGCTACTAGTGTCCTGATTATATTTAGATCAAATCTGATCATTTATCAGCAAGTCCATGTGATAACCCAATTACCTTCCAATGTAAATTTAATAACTCATAGTGTGTTAACATTTTCACCTAATTAGTATCTACATCGAAGAAACAATTGATTGTATCTATTCACTGCGAGTGTTAAGATATTATCCGAATAAATCTACTCTATCTCAGCTACTACTATTTACATAGACTGTCTGTGTATCATTCACACTTTCCCAAACCTCCCACTTCAGCGACAGTTTTTGTTCTGGCAAGTGCAACACAGGTTTCAAGTTTTTCAAGGGGGTCTGCGTCAAGGTCTAAGACGCCCAGACCTCAGTGCCTTGTGTCACTTTTGTGGCCACTATTCATATTGAGTATTTTTAAGCCATTTAAGATGTAATATGATTTTATTTTGAATTTGAAACAAATTGACATCAATTGTACTATAAAAAATAGTTGCCATGCCAAATTGTACGTGCAAAATATTTGTATTTCGGTTTGTTCGCTAGGTGACTCAAAACTCGTTTATCGTTTAATTCTTAACACGAATGATCACCAACACTTCTTCATTTCATTTGTCTTTTTTTCCTTTTTTGTTTAATTATTTTTAAATATCTTTTTTTTTTCTTTTTTTTCTCATTTGGTCATCACCTCTCTCTATCATCTTTCTTCTCATTAATTTTTAATTTTTTTCCAGTTATTTTTTTTACTCCACAAGACATATCAACTGTTTCAAAAACATATTTTCGTATATGTTGTATACCAAATTTTTGGTAACCTCTTAGCAATAAGCAATAAGCTTATAACAACTCTATGGCACTTTTTTCACGACCCAATCAATACAACAATGACCTTTATCAAACTTCAGCAGCTTAAACTTTCAACTTTTTTTAAAAATTCATAAGATTTTGTGGTTTTCTGCACTAAACAATTTCGGTCTCGCATGTCACCGTGACTTTGTGCTTATTTATATTGTACGTTAAGTTACTGGTGAGTAAATGAGATCAGCATGTGACTGTACGTGAAAGAATATCTTGCCCTACCTTCACAATTTTAACATTTCAGGTAGCATTTCAAGTTGACTTTTTATTCTTATTTATGATATCTTTAATTATTCAAAATGTGCCCCATAACAACAGAGTGCTCATTAAAATATGCAAACGACATTTGATCTCTTTATTTTAAATTTCAATTTTTTGAAAATATTCTAAAAATGCTTCATTTTTGGAGACACCTTCTTAATACCAGTTGGCTTATTGCGGCTTCAACAGCTATTAATCTCAAAATTTATTATCATTGCTGCTCCTAGTTTGAATAGTGAAATAAAACTTAATGAATAATAATAATAATAAAAATAATAATAAAATGATAAAAAGAATGATACTTTTATTAAGTATAATATTATTATTTATTATTATTATTATTATTATT
>OX387249.1:7363871-7456371 GCA_947562095.1 Branchellion lobata
TTTACAACTGAGTGGATTCAACAAAGAATGTAACATGTATACCCAGGTCTATGAGAGTGCCGCCGAGAAAGCCGATATAAATAATTGGAAAATTTAAAAAACAATTACTTCTGATAAAAAGGTCGAAAAGTTACGATATAATTCGTCAATCGTTAAACATTTTTTGAGTGTGTGGTTTTATCTTGAAAGTGCCGCTTCTAAATTTGAATATAAATTTTATATTTCAAGTTAAAAAGTAAGAAAATAATCAATATGATTCGAGAAATATTAAAAAACCGAAATTTGATATGGAGAAGTTAATTAAAAGGCTATTGAAACGAATGTGAAATCTCCAACTAGATGTTTTGACGCAACGAACAAACAGGAATACGGACGAAAAACAATTGTGGAATTATGTCTGGATGAATTTGAGAGTTCGGTAGTAGGAATCGTCAAAGTCCACTGTACAAGACTCCTTGAAGGCCGACCAGGAGGCCAGACAACTCAGCGCTAGAGGCTGGTACTCCAAGTAGAACTTGTTCACGAAGAACTCCTTCCTTCGGATGAGGTGGTCTAAATCTGCCGCTCCGTTCACGCAGACACCTCGTACAAACTTCCCGCTGCATTGACCATCACCCCAGTTGGCATACACCGCCAGCCATTCTTTTTCCGACGGGTAGCCTGAGGGCATTAACCAGAGTAGAAAGATGGCTTTCTGTAAGCGCATTATTGAGGCTCGACTGAATTCTTGTTGAAAAAAAACTTCAGCCTATTTACTCCTACCTGTAAATAACTCATCAACCAACTCACCTGAGAATCCACCGGGAGTGTGCAGGTGGGGGTTGGAGTAGGTGTGGTGCAGAGTGGCCCAATAAAACTCGTCGGGACTGTAGGTGTGTTGAGACCACTTCAATAGATCTATTGCTCTCTGGTCATTCACAATGAACTCCACAAACCCCCTACTGAAAATGCCATAGGCACTTCCTCTTACGATGTCTATGCTGTGTGGCGGAGATGATTGAACTATTTTTTTAGATTCTTGTATCTGGTAGTTCTTTGTGTTTTCCGTCCAGTACAGCATGTAGCGTGTTTTGAGCAAACGCTTGCCATAGATTCCTTCAATGTCGTTGGAGCCGTTGTAGATTTTGAGTATTTTCACCATTTCTTCGTTGGTTTTGATGGGAAAAGCTTGTGCTGCTGTGTTAATGAGGTATTTGAAAAGACTTGAACGCTTCAAATGGTCGTCCATGCACGTTATATCTGCCTGCAGACGACTGTAGCCCGCGTAAATCACCTTCTCCATTTTGCTGGCTAGAAATACGTTTGGAAAACAACTGATGATGTTCTCAATTGCTTTGGTGAGATTTTTGCTAGCTTTACCATCTACGTGTATACAGAAAGAATTTTGTGGTCTGTAAATCGACCTGAGAAGAATTTCAAATTGTCTGGCGGACTTGTGAATGAGAATGTTGAAGGCGATTGAGAAGTTGGCTGACTCTTGCGAAAGAGGTTCCAGCACGAAGCCTCTGGACTTCTTGAAGTGTGGGCACGAAAGGTCGTGGTAGAGGATGTCGTCATAAGCCACGTCCTCCGGCTTGATTTTTTCTGTGAGAGATTCCCATTGTTTCTTCTTTTTCAACGTCAAGACGTCAAGGCAAGTGAGTGACTGACAAGCGGATGGATGCTGTGAACACGCCTTACCAGTGTACGAAGGCAGCACTTGCAGGTGTGTAGTGAGGCAGCTCTCGTTGGCGTATCCGATGCCGCCTATCTCGATCAAGTTGTTGCTTGTGTTGTCGACCGAATTTGAAAAGTAGAAAAGTGACGTTTTGTTGAAAATGTTGTAATAGGCATTCACAATTTCTCGTTTTTTTAACTTGCCAGTTATTTTGTTGTTTGAGTTGAGTTGTTTGATGACCAGAATAACCACGACACACGCCAGTAAAGAGCCCCCTTTCAAGAAATAGCTCCTTATTCTTCCCTCCATTTTTCTTCTTCATGTACTTCTGAAACCTGTTCGATGATATTGTTCGTTACTTTCAACAGCATACATTTTTAAATCATTCTGTCTCACGTTTCAAAGCTTTTTTTCATAAAAATAAATAATAGATTTTGTAATAGGCGTTCAGGCCGTTTGATTGTTGATCATTCATCTTATCCTCCCGGCAAGCTTCTCAAGACAAGTTTGTTCAGAAAATGACAAATATCGTAAAATACAGTGCTTTGCTGGACCATGAGACATTAGCGGGTCTGGAAATTCTTTATGCATTGACGAAAAAACATTGTAATTAAAAAGTATTAATTTGTCAGCTAAAAGCTAAAGCTGTGTCAACGCTCTGTGGGTTGCGCATTGAGTTTGTACGTAGAAGCTATGACTCAACATCAGTCTTTGAGTAGGGTGACCAGTAGACTCTTTTTAACGGTTGTGTCTGGAGGCGACATGCTGTGCGCCTGGGTATCAAAGTAGGTGAGAAGAGAAAGAAAATCCCTTGAAATTGGCAATCGATAAAGAAGCCATCTCATGCAGAGCGGGCCAAGCAAGAGAGCGTCAACCCTGCCACATTATTTGCTTGTTGCGTTTTCTATACTTGATGAAGAAGCTATTTTCGGATCAGTTTCTAAGGCAAAACAAAGGGTAGTATTTCATGTAGAATATAAACAAGTTTAGAAAAGACTCAAGTAAAAGTTCTACATTGGACTTTATTTATGTTACCCTCAAACGATGTTTTTAGAATTAAGTGTACGTCTATTGGTGTTCGTTTCATGCACCATGGTAACAATACTATACAAGTATGAACAACATCCATATAAGGGCTTCAGTGACTAGAGGCGGTGTAGTTTTTGGATAGTTCAGTTAAAAAGATTTCATAGGCCTAAAATAATATTTTTATTGTGAAAACAACAACACAGTCTGTGTCAGAAAACAGCGATGAATGGGTGGCCAGAAGAACCTCAACACCATTGATTTTCATTTCAATAACTCACAAAGTTTCATGTCCAATTTTTACATTTTTTACTGTCAACTTTTACTTTGATTTTCACTTTATTCACATCAAAGTTAGCACCCGTTTATAATCCTTAGACCTAATTAAGTTACTGCAGTACTTCAACTTATACTCACTCATATTCAGTGTACTCAGTAAACATTGTTTAGCCGAATCCACTTTTCTACAGTGGTCCCTTTCTATCGAGCTTCCATCATCCTCGTCTTCCATTCTCCTCGTCGCTCATCTTCCACGTTTTAACATAATTCCGGTAAAGCTCTCAAAACCATGTTATGAACATTGTTCACAAATTCATGTACAAATGTTCTGATAAGGCAGATTGAACTATAAAGGTTCTCAAACTTATTGCGTTCTTTGTAGTCTCTTTCACAACGTGTAAACATTTGTATAGAACTGTTTGTACAATTTTGTTCTGAGATTCGCCTTCTGTGAAGCTCTGCTATTGTTAATAATATCCGAAACGCCCATACGGCGTAGTCATCATTGTCATAATCTGGTACTTTCGATTCACTGCGCGCACAGTCATAGAAGCACACACATTCAAGTGAACATTCTTAATACAACGCTGATAAGCTAACTAACGGAATAGATGAAAATTTCACGAATCTTCTTGCTTCGGAATATTTTATGAATCACATTTACTATGCATTGAGCTTATAATAAAGCGTAATTAGTGTCGTTTCGTGCTGCCCGCTCTCAACTCTCATTATAATGACAATATGGACTAATTGGTTATAAACCTCTAAGGTATATGTATGGGAAGCTTCTTATGTAGATCTTCAAACCTAGAAGTCTTCAGTTGTTTTTTATACCAATTGTTGTTAGGCTTTAGTAGTATTTACAAAAGTGGACAAAAAAAGAAATAAAAATGTAAATGATGGCGTTTTAAAGTTTCCATAGTGGAGGGAAGATTTTATGCAAAATTGCACACCGGGGCAAACCTTTGTGTTGACACTTTCCACAAGCAACAACGATTCAAAGAATTTTACAATTAAACCATTTCGAACCAAGATCTATTAACAGCGACGGTAGGTAACTGGCAAATGTGCGAAAAGAGCAATAAACTTCAAATAATGCTCAAGCATTTGCTCAACTAGCTTTTATATCGGCCGCAGATAATAGAACGTTCAATGTATTCACATATGCACATTGATCTGATTGCATGCATTAGCATAGACTGATATGTGACGCGCACATGATTGCAAAAGAGCGTGCACAGAGCACGCAGGGCTGTCTTGTGCAAGCAGTTTATCCTAACCTTCTAAGTGCCAACAAGTCTCGAAATTTGCAAAAAACAAATCACTCATATATTAAGCGCTTTCACAAAAGTGAATATTATGCGCGTAGCTGTCGAGATTATTGATCGACAAGAGGATGGCTCAGTAAGAGGCCTGCAAGATCATAAGCGTGCTGTTGGCCCTCCAAGCTGTCGAAAGGGTTGGTTCTTAAAATGAAAAAAGTCTCTAAATCCTTAAAGGTCTATGCTCTAGTAGTTATCAAAGGTCATCCGGAATACCGTGTTTAGACCTTAATGAGAGGATCATAAAATGAACAAATTTTCATGTTATGTATGTAACAATTCAGAGACTATTCTGAGTTTTCAAATTTAATAATAAAAAAATTCTTCTTGCTTTAGCAATAGCTACAACCTCAATAGTTTAGAGTCTAAAAAAATTCAACAAGAGAATCTTTGAATAGAACGTACTTAGACGCACCGTTATGTTAACCTATTCTGGTACGAAAAAAATATTATAGAAGGTTTTTGTGATATTTTTAAATAAAATCTTTGCAAGGTTCTTTAAAAATTTTATTTTAGATAGAAACGTACAATTTTCTTCCAAAATGTGGGTATAGAAATGTTGGAGATTTAAAAGTCATAGATGTTTTTCCATAATTATATATTTTATTTATTTATTTTAAAAACGTTATAAAATTACTTTTTTCGTTTGTTAGACGATGAATCAAAAGACTGTCAAAAAAAACGAGAAAACAAAAACAAGATGAAACTGGAAATTATTTTCGGATGAATTTGAGAGTTCGGTAGTAGGAATCGTCAAAGTCCACTGTACAAGACTCCTTGAAGGCCACCCAGGAGGCCAGACAACTCAGCGCTAGAGGCTGGTACTCCAAGTAGAACTTGTTCACGAAGAACTCCTTCCTTCGGATGAGGTGGTCTAAATCTGCCGCTCCGTTCACGCAGACACCTCGTACAAACTTCCCGCTGCATTGACCATCACCCCAATTGGCGTACACCGCCAGCCACTTTTTGTCTGACGGGTAACCTGTTCGAATAGATTCACGGGCTTATTTGCATGTCGCGTCATCAATCAACTCACCTGGGAATCCACCGGGAGTGTGCAGGTGGGGGTTGGAATAGGTGTGGTGCAGAGTGGCCCAATAAAACTCGTCGGGACTGTAGGTGTGTCGAGACCACTTCAATAGATCTACTGCTCTCTGGTCATTCACAATGAACTCCACAAACCCCCTACTGAAGATGCCATAGGCACTGCCTCTCACGATGTCTATGTTGTGTGGCGGAAGAGGCTGAACCTTTTTGTGGATTTTATCGATACGGGATTTATTTAAATTTTCCGTCCAGTACAGCATGTAGCGTGCCTTGAGCAAACGCTTGCCATAGATTCCTTCAATGTCGTTGGAGCCGTTGTAGATTTTGAGGATTTTCACCATTTCTTCGTTGGTTTTGATGGGAAAAGCTTGTGCTGCTGTGTTAATGAGGTATTTGAAAGGACTTGAACGCTTCAAATGGTCGTCCATGCACGTTATATCTGCCTGCAGACGACTGTAGCCCGCGTAAATCACCTTCTCCATTTTGCTGGCTAGAAATACGTTTGGAAAACAACTGATGATGTTCTCAATTGCTTTGGTGAGATTTTTGCTAGCTTTACCATCTACGTGTATACAAAATGAATTTTGTGGTCTGTAAATCGACCTGAGAAGAATTTCAAATTGTCTGGCGGACTTGTGAATGAGAATGTTGAAGGCGATTGAGAAATTGGCTGACTCTTGCGAAAGAGGTTCCAGCACGAAGCCTCTGGACTTTTTGAAGTGTGGGCACGAAAGGTCGTGGTAGAGGATGTCGTCATAAGCCACGTCCTCCGGCTTTATTACAAGATTTTTCCACTGTTTTTTTTTCTTTGACGTCAGGATATCAAGGCAAGTGAGTGACTGACAAGCGGATGGATGTTGTGAACACGCTTCACCAGTGTACGAAGGCAGCACTTGGAGGTGTGTAGTGAGGCAGCTCTCGTTGGCGTATCTGATGCCGCCTATCTCGATCGAGTTGTTGCTTGTGCTGTCGACCAAACTGTTAGTATTATCTCTCAATTCAAAACTATCATTTGTTTTCAAATAATTTTTCAAGTTGGGGTTGAATTTGCTGAAATGGCTGTCAATCACCCATGGGTTATGTTTCAAGAACAAAAGAACCAGAACAGTAATCACCATCACGCAACATTTCACCAACAACCACACCTTCTGTTTGCTGTTTATTAAATTCATTTTCAGTTTAAAATTGTAAGCTCCCAATCGCCTCACTGGATCAAGTTTCAATAAGGTTTCGAAAAGACCCCTATCCACATTTAACTCTAGCAACTTGAATTCACGTCTAGATGGCATATATTTTTGATTAAGAAATTTAAAGTTTACAAAATTAAATATTTCTTTCATTTTTTGAATAATTTTGTTTAATTTTCTATTTATTTTTTTTGTTTTTGTTGTTTTAAAAATTAAAAATGACGTGATTCTTTCAAATGGTGGTTTTAATAGGTTTATAAATACTTCTCTTCCTTTTCGATATACTCATATAGACTAACTCATCTAATCAATTTAAATAATTAATAAATAAAATCATCGTATTTACGTTTCCATTAGTTAAAACCGTTAAAAACCCTTGAAGCATATTTTGAGTGTATTAGGTAGGTTACAACATAATTATCGCGAATTAAATTAAAATAGGATAATTTAAAAAAAATAAAAGATCTTTGACGCGCCATGATTTAGGCAATCGCCTTTTCAATGGGGTAGAACTAACCCTAAAACTTGAAAACTGCTTCTTTTGCTGCCTCCGTTTTCAAAAGAATCATCTTGTCAAATCCGGTCGTATCTCCAACAAACAATCTATGACTATTTGATTTCAAAAATAATTTAGTGGTATAATTATTCAAGAAACTGCCAGGGCTTGTTTTAAAGCTACGCCCTTTGTTTTATTTTAGTTTCACACTTTTTCGGTTCACTTTCATGAACGGCCTCTATATCAGGAACTCAGCGTAAAATAGATTTATTGAAAAAACATGAGACAAAGTTTCAGAGTTTCTGACACCTCTTCAGCTTGGCAAGGAACTATAATCTTATATATAATCTTACTTGTTTTAATGAAGATTTAATATATTGTATGCTTGGTGAGGATTCAATTTGGAAGTTAAAAACAATAAGAAGGGCAAGACTAGCGGCGTGACTTGGAATTAATTCAAGATATCAAATAAAACAATATAATACTTGAAATTGACGGGAATATCTGCATGTTGTGGCAAAAAAACTTTGAGAGTAACCACGCACCAAGCTGTCAAGCGAATATATAAATGGTTTAAAATCTCAATTTTCGAGAATACACCAGCGAAAACATTGTTTCTCATTTCACTGACTTTAACTGAAGTGATGCTCTTTTCACGAACACTGCTCTCTGGCGACGGTTTTTAAACTAAAAAAACGAATTAAATAAAACAAAAAGAACAATTAAATAAACAAGTAAAATAATTATCTGCCATGAAGTCTAAAAAGGGTTTTGCACGCAGGACCTCAAAGCACTTGGTACACCTTGAACGTTTTATTGGACATGACCTGAGGGTGAAATGGCTGGTGTTGATGTTGCCTAAAAAGAGCAATCGTCAAAAAGAATACAATATTTGCCATTGCGGACGTTTCAGAAAAAATTATTTTTATGATCGATCCTGTTCTCACCAGTTTGAAAAGCTTGCCGTAATCTCCACGGGTAGTTCTCACTTCGTCACAGAAACGAGGAGGCAATGAAGGGTGGTTTCCGATTGGCTGACCTTTTTTGTCTAACTTCTGTGGAAGTGGGCGTTCAAAATGTAGTTTTAAATACAGGTGATAACGGCTATGTTTCAAATACTACGCCAAATTTCGCCACCAGCCACGCACCAGTCCTAGTTCAGTGTCCATGATATAGGGCATGCCACAGCCGTCTCTGTAGCCAGCGAAGCAGATGCTGTCCTCCATCACTATGTACTTGCTCCCGTACCTCTGCAGCATCGAATGCACCTCCGAGGCACTAAACCTGCCGTAATACTTGGACAACTGTGAAGTGTGGTGACTGTACGCATCAAGTTGCCCGGATTATGAGGTTCTTGGTAGTTATTTTGAACTTTAAAATTTCCAAGCAGGTGCCCTGAGGTGCTAAGCAGTTATAACAATGGTGGATGATGATGAAGGAGTCCAAGAAATGGTAGTGAGAGAAAGAACAGCGAAAACAAAAAATACATGATCTACGAAAAAACCCCAATTTAATTAATACTTTACGCACATCCCTGGTTTTAAGTCGCAAGGACTTGTCTTCGTAGTGTGGGTGGTTGGTGATTGGCCTTTCAGTTGATAGCTTGATAGCTGCCATCAGCTGCATACTGCCAGAGAAGGCAGAGCTAGGCTGTGTGCTGTTGCTGAAAGGAGAAAAGTGGTGGTCCTAAGCACAAATCTTGTTTCAATTAATAAAATTATTGAAATGTAAATTGCCCTTATTTTTGTAATATAAAAAATAGTATTATAATTGTAATAATTTTTGTAAACTTTATTATGAAACTGAATTTGAAAATGAAATAACTATTAAAAAAAACAGTTATTTAGAAAAGCTTATATATATGAAGTTACACGAAAACAACAATCATCAGCATCCATATCTCCATCACCAACAGTATCAGCATCATCATCCTCCTCTTCGTTTTCCTCTTCCTCTTCCTCCTCCTCCTCCTCCTCCTCCTCCTCCTCCTCCTCCTCCTCCTCCTCCTCCTCCTCCTCCTCCTCCTCCTCCTCCTCCTCCTCCTCCTCCTCCTCCTCCTCCTCCTCCTCCTCCTCCTCCTCATCATCATCATCATCATCATCATCATCATCATCATCATCATCATCATCATCATCATCATCCTCATCCTCATCCTCATCATCATCATCTTCGTGGATTACTCACTTGATCCACTGCATCAGCTCAACCGTATCAGGATCATAGAGCTCCCTGAGGTTATAAATATCTTTAGTGATGGAAGAATAGGCCTGTGTGGTGTAGGGTGTTTGGTGTGGTTGTGCGTGGAGGTTCGTTGTGTGGTGATGAGGTGCAGTGGTTAGTTTGTGAGTGTAAGGTGTAGTGGTGTTGTGCAGTCGTTTATTGTGCGGCAAGATAAATGCTACTGGTGGAATGGTATAGTGGTGGTTGGTGTGATGTGGTGATACATGGTGTAGTGGTGTTGCTTGGTGTACTAGTGATGGATGGTGTATGGCTCGCAATACTTCGTGTTGGTGTTTGTAGAAATCTCTTCTAACTCTCTGAAACTCTAGGTAGTAGAAAGATTTTTTTTCTAACTATGAATTTTTTTCCAGCTGTGTCATTAATGACAAAAACTTTAAAATGAAAGATGTAAGCCTCACAATGTTTCCAAAGTATGCAATCAGAACTACGCCCAGCCCCCACACCACATGCTTCACCTAGAAAAACAATCAAAATCCAAAATCATTTATTCAAATTTCCATTATTTACGCACATCAAAACACACAAATGAATTTTAAAAAAGAAAAAAAAACTCAACAAAGAAGCGTCACTGAAGTTAGAGAAATCTTTCAAATTACTCACGTTTCTGTCGACTTCCTGGAGGTCCTTGACTCCCTTGAAGGCCTTGAAGACCAGCCATGTCCAGGCCTGGTGCTTGAAGACGCACGCCGACGCGAAGACGCAAATGTAGGGGGTCCAGAAGTACTTCATGCGCATGGCAATCAACGCCACAGCTCCGAAAGCCACCATTTGAACTGTCAAGGTGGTCGGAGTCGTCATCAGCGTTGCCTTCGAGGTTGCTTGGGAAAGAAGTGCAAGAAGACTCACTGCAGTGGTAGGCCAGTTCAGGAGGCAGTTGTGGTACTTGGTGGACATTGAACCTGGTGAAATGACATAATTTTGAATTGCACACATACCAACGCGCTCCCACGCATGCGCGCGAAAACACAAACAAACACACACACACACACACACACACACACACACACACACACACACACACACACACACACACACACACATACACACACACACACACACGCACACACACACGCACACACACACGCACACACACACGCACACACACACGCACACACACGCACGCACGCACGCACGCACACACACACACACACACACACACACACACACACACACACACACACACACACACACACACACACACACACACACACACACACACACACACACACACACACACACACACACACACACACACACACACACACACACACACACACACACACACACACACACACACACACACACACACACACACACACACACACACACACACACACACACACACACACACACACACACACACACACACACACACACACACACACACACACACACACACACACACACACACACACACACACACACACACACACACACACACACACACACACACACACACACACACACACACACACACACACACACACACACACACACACACACACACACACACACACACACACACACACACACACACACACACACACACACACACACACACACACACACACACACACACACACACACACACACACACACACACACACACACACACACACACACACACACACACACACACACACACACACACACACACACACACACACACACACACACACACACACACACACACACACACACACACACACACACACACACACACACACACACACACACACACACACACACACACACACACACACACACACACACACACACACACACACACACACACACACACACACACACACACACACACACACACACACTAAAAGTTGTTCAAGCAAGCAAAACTAAGTTATAATGCTCAATGCTAGGTAGATGGTCACCTGAACAGTGTAGTAAGTACGGAGACAAAGAGAAGTACAAGCAGACACACATGGCAGAACACGTACAGAACCATGCAAACACCCAGCCTTCCCGCAAAGTCTGAGTCCAGGAAATCGAAGCCACCATTGCACAAGTATAACTTCACGTCAAAGTCACTGTAGTGTGGTGTGGTGTTGTTGTAGTTTGTGGTGTGGTGTGGCGCGGTGTGGTGTGGCGCGGTGTGGTGTGGTTAGTATGGTGAGGTTGGTGTGGTTGGAATCGCGTTAAATAGACGGTCTGGTTGTTTTGATGGAATTGGAATTGTGTGGTACGACTAATGCGATCTGGTCGTTGTGGTTATAGTGGCGTAGTTGTTTTTTTGGTTGAAAAAGTGTACTTAGTGTAGTGTGGTGTTTTCACTCAATAACCATAAAAAGCCCACATTGAAGAATTGAAACCGAATTTCGCGAGCAGAAATCTATTGATGTGCTCATCAGCCTGGTGTTGCAGTATCGCCTGTTGAGGAGATAACATTGCAATCAATAAAGCAACAGCGAAGCTATGAAAAAAAGGTGCATTATGATTCAAATTCTCATCTATCGTTCATCCATGCTCCCTTGCCTTGAGAGTTATATTGATGACTACAGTGGCAAGGAGGACGAAGAGTATGTTGCAGACAACGTGGAAGATGTGCCTAAGAGACGAGCTGTTGAGGTCGTATGGAAACTGGTGGAGAGGTTGGGAATTGCATAAGCTGTAAGCAACTTCTAGCATAAAGCTGGGATGATTATCTTTGCAAAAAAGCGCTTTGTAGTTCAGAAAATCGGCGTTGGAACAAAAAAACAAGCACTTATTTAATCTTAGTTATTCTAACTTAATCTAATCTAAACCAATCTGATCTAATCTAATCCAATCTAATCTAAGCTAATCTAAACCAATCTGATCTAATACAATCTATTCTAATCTAATCTTGAATAATTTGACCCAATTTAATCTTAATCAATCTAATCAAACCATTTGAATAGTGTTGATGGCCAGCAAGTCAGCTCACCCGTTGTTGCAGTCGCAGAAGCAGAAGGGACGAGAGAAGGAGGCTGAGCAGGAAGCCAGACAAGACCATGGCGTTGAAAAACTGCAACAAGGAGACCAACACCATCGAAAAGAGTAGACTCAAGTAGGTGTGTCTGAGCTGATGGTTAGGAGGTGTTGATGATGGTGGTGATGGTAAAGTGGTGATGATGGTTAGGTGGTGATGATGGTGATGGCTGGCTGGTGATGATGGTGGCAGTTTGGTGGTGATGACGATAGTGGTTGGGTGGAAATGATGGTAGAGGTTCGATGGTGGTTGGGCGGTCATGATAGTGATGGCTGAATCATGATGATGGTGATGCATGGAGTAGGTGGAAGAGTTTGGCAGCGCATGGCTTTGACTACGAAAAGTAAAAGTCGCATCGTTTCAAAACTCATTTGGAAACGAAAGACATTCACAAACTCCTCGACACCACTTTTCAGTACCTTGTGGGCAGGCAGCAGGTCAAAAACCTGGCAGAAAACCAGAGAAGAGGCCTGGAGCAGGAAGGCAAACTGGTTGAATTGCCAAGTGAGAGCAAACAAGAAGGTGCTGCAGACGATGGCGGACTGCATCAAACGCTGGTGTGGAAGCGGCAATCAACGAATCAATTTTTTCAACAGGAGTTTGAGCGTTCTTCCCATCAAAATGTGCATGCAGCAACAGCAATATCGACAACAACAACAACCACAATAACAACAAAAATAACAGCAGCAACAACAACAAAAAACAGCAAAAACAAATCAAAACCTTGTACTTTGCATTGAAGTCCTCTTTGAAGTAGACGTGGAGGCAGAGAAGTTGTACCCACAAGAAGGGCAGTGCAAAGTTCTCCCTGAGTGGCATGTACGTTTCCACCCTAGTCACATCCCCCCTGTGTGTGTGCATGAGGTCTTGCATGGAGTCTTGCTTTGTGTGCAGCTAAGAGCTGCCAAGCAGCAATAACAACCTTAAAAGCGGCATAGGCACAAAGAACTAACCAATGGTGGATGTAAAAGATGTAGGTGAGTAGGCCTGAAAGCCAGGTGCCACTGATGAGCCAACTGAGAAGGAAGAGGGATGCTGTGAGGATGCTGTGCAGCAGAAAAATGCTGTAGACATAGAAAAAGATGGGCTGGAAGATGTTCTGGTTGGAGGGATGATGTAGATAATTTAATCTAATCTAATCAAAGCATTTGTTGAAACGCTTTTTAACACTCTGTTTAAAGATTAAAGATAGAATTTTTATCAAGTTGATTCAAACGAACAAACCGTAATGAAGGGAATGCTGCGATAGATGAATGCCAAAAAGACTTCCTGGTAAATGTTCATGCGACTGAGAACGTTTATGCTGGATGGGTGTTCTGTCAGTCGATCGTTCATCAGGTCTTTAAGGCCTTGGTGGTGAGTGAATACCTCCAAACAGGTGTTCTAGCATTGTGAACACTTTGAGTGAAAGAGGTGTAATATAGGAAAAAGGTGGAGTACCTTGGATAAAGGAAGGGGCATGCACCAACTGCTTGTAGTAGGAGTAATAGAGGCCATTCTCAGTTCTGAATGATATTTCTCTTTCCACTTCCTGCACCACAATGTTAAATGAAAAATGACAATGCAAACAAATTTTTTAATGGTTTATAATAATTAATACTTCAATTTCATTGCAACAACTTGAAAAACAATTATGACCTCCCAGAGTAAAATATGAATTTTTTTGTTAATGAGTGACCCAGTTTCGTGCTCATCACCAATTAATATGAATTCATACCTTTGTGCCAATTTCTTGTGAGTATAATCAATTATTCATAGACTATATATATGGGTTTATATAATGAATATATAGAATAGAGAAAAATAATGTCAAAAAACATTTTTGTGGTTTTATATATATATGCTCAGATAGCAATAAAAGCTTCATTGAAGATATTCATTATTAATGAGAGCCATCCAAGTGTCAAGAAGCATAATGATCCCAAATGATTTATTCCCTTTTCGATTCTTTATGACAGAATAGATACTAAAATATTATTAATTATAGTGTCCTATTAATTTTATGTTACCACATCAATGTAACTAATAACGTAATAACGTTCGTTGTCAATTTTGATTTTTTTAATATACAATTCAAAATTTTATGATAAATCATTCAGTCTCCCACCAACCATGATTCCAGTAAAGAACACTCTAGAATCATGAATTTGACTGACGATGTAGGCATATAAACCGGCGCATAGAAAACAAACAATCAGTCCACTTAAGTTCCATAGAGATATTTTAACTCTCAAACATTCAAGAAAACTTTTATCTTTGAGATCAGAAGAAGCTACGACCTTTTTCTTTCTAGAAACTCCATTCATTCTGTATAATAACAAAAACAAGTTACGAACGTTTGTTTTCAATTTACATTTGCTTTTAATACTGATTTTAACTAATTTGGGTTTTACAAACTTTAAGCTTTTCGGAGTTTCTTGTTCAGTGCAAGCCGGCTTTTCAAAAACTATTTGCTTTTAAATCTTCTCTAAAAGGTAATTTAATAAGTAATAAGTTTGAATTATTAATAAAGAAGTTTAAATAATTTTTATAGTTAACAAATTTTGAAATATAATGAAATTAATTGAAATTTTGAAAAAATGTTTTTATTTATGGAATAAAACTATTATTTAGAAAATTTCATCAGTGAACAGAATACCTTTAAATACTAATTTTTAATAGTTAACAAACTAAATACAGTGTTCGAATAAAATTAAAGACTTGAAAAAAGCTTCTATAAAACAGAAGTTTCATATAGTTCATATATACGTGGTGTTGATCAATTTTCTCTAAGGAAACATGTAGGAATATTATCAGTAACAGCTTTCAAAATATTGATTAATTGTCAGATATTTACATGTAACCTAACGTTGAAAAAACAAACATATAATACTAAATAACTAATACAATATCTTAAATGCTTATTCGCCCATCCTTTCTTTTACCTGTATGCAAAAAACCCATGAAAAATTATTGTTAGAATTTTCAAACATCTTAAAAGTTATTCGATGCACTTTTCGGCAATTTGAAAAATGTTAGACTTTCAAGCCACGTGGGTGATACACTCACTAGGTTAGACTACCTTATGAGCAATCAACACTGAGTGGTTTGGTATAGAAAAACTGAAAGTCAATTATAAAGATCCTAATATATACCTAGAAGTATATACAAAGTATATACAACTTCTTATTTATTTATTTAATTTTAAAAATTTGTTTAATAAAATATTAATTCGGCAAGCCATGACGAGCACACAATTCCACAGCGCTGGCACTCACAGGCAGTCTGCCCTTGGTGCACTTGGGTATCTTCTATAGGTAAGCAGTAACAAAAACTTTTTAAAAAAACATCAACATAAAAATCTTTCAAACGGTTTCAAATTATTCCGTTTCATTTAATAATTATTTCCGTCTCATTTCGGTTTATGATCCCAAAACTTCTAAAAAGATTACATGTAAAAGTCTATGAAAAACCATGGAAGTTTTTCTGGGTGGACAAAACACGTTGAATTAAACGATGAACATGCAGTTCCGATTGTTTTTCTGAAATTTTAGGTTTAGTGAATTTCATATCTTTTTTGGAGCATCTTCAACATAAGAGGGTAAAAACCCTGTAAGACAATCACATAAACCACGAAATTTTTTTTTTCGGTTTTATTCAAACAACTCCATAAAATTCTGTAAGCGTTTATATTAAATACTAACCATTCAAATTGTTCCAGAGTAAAACAGTGTTAACTCTATACTTATTTGTTTTATCAGATTAAAATAGCAATTATGACATTTCCAAATATTCAAATTGAAAATGAAAAAAAACATTACCAAAAAAATGATGATATGAGTCATAATTTCAAAAATAACGATAGAATTTTCTTAGTTTGAGCAAAGAACTTTAAACATGAAATATTTTTTAAAAATTGTCATAGTCTTTATAATATCAAGTCCAGACATAGGCTGGAAATGTTCCAAAACACGGAATAAATTTAATAACTAGGAATTGGTGGTTCCTATAAAATGATGTTGTGATGGTTTAAGATAATGCATTTATGGATTTTTCTTTAACTAATTACCATTATTGATTGAAAAAAACAGTTTTATGCCACCTATGTTCTTGCTATCTTAGCTGGCAGTGTGGAAGAGTCACGCTTAACTAGAGATTGAGTGTCGTTTATTGATGATTTTACCACAAAGTTTTAAAACAGAAAGGCTGAAAGACTGCAAGCATTGAACATTCGGAAACAAGCAAAAGTATCCTTTATAGATGAATAACCTTGATAAAATAAATTTTTCAAACTAAAATATAATATACTATAATATGATAATGCTAATATAGTCAAAGTGTTTGTATAGCACTTGTAACCTTTTACAATAATTTCACTAAAGTGGTCAGCGTAATGTGACTAACTGGGGTTAGGACACTTAAATGAGATTCGTTTTTTCATGGTGAACCACACAAATAGCTAGGAACAACAAGAATGCTTTACAAACACCAATGAACCGTATGACAAAATAATTGGTTACAATAATGTTTTGAAAACAATTTTTCGTCACAATCAAGACATTAATTTTCGATTTCAACATCAAAAATCCAGCTTATTAGTTGTAACGCGTAACGAAAAAGAGTGAATACGCTGATATGAGTTGACACTGAGTTGAAAATTGTAACCAGAGTAGCAAATAAAGCACCAGCCGCATGCATGGGAGTCATTATCATGGCGATGAAGGATGCAAGCATTCCTGGTAGGTAACAATAGCCTATGAGAGAAGCCACAATTGCTAGGATTATAAACATTTTGTGGGTGAATGAAAAAGACGGATGAAATGTTCGTTGTCTAAAATGATAAAAGTACTGAACGTGGTGGCAGGTTGATGTTTGAGAAGGTGCAGGTGGACAGGGATGAATGCTCTTGCGAGTGCTGGGATCGCTTCTTCAAAGGTCTTCTTGCTTTCTGGAAACTTTAAATCACTTTTTTTGCTTGTGAAAAAAACTGAAAGTGTTGAAACTTTGAAAAATAACTTTTGGTTTAGAACAATCACTAAAAACCCAAGCTCTTCAAGTTAGACTGCCAATTTTTTTATAATTTTCGTCTCTAGCTTAAAATGTGTGACCACAAAAAAAGATATATCAAAAAGTTTGCATAGTGTGTGTGTGGGTGTGTGTGTGTGTGTGTGTGTGTGTGTGTGTGTGTGTGTGTGTGTGTGTGTGTGTGTGTGTGTGTGTGTGTGTGTGTGTGTGTGTGTGTGTGTGTGTGTGTGTGTGTGTGTGTGTGTGTGTGTGTGTGTGTGTGTGTGTGTGTGTGTGTGTGTGTGTGTGTGTGTGTGTGTGTGTGTGTGTTTGTGTTTGTGTGTGTGAATGTTCATTAAAAATGATTTTCCAATCTCTAGGGAATTATGAGCTGAAGATAGCAGGATTCAAACACATCTACTTCAATGTAACTTGGCAGACCGGCATAATTTGGTTCATCAGTTTGCTGGCTTTGGTTGCCCTTTATGAAGTGGGTTTTTGGAGTAACTGGTCAAAGTTACTGCATTACAAACACAACTTAACCCCAGGTAATCAAGTTTGCCTTAACTTTACAAGCCAAAAGGCAACTACGTCCTTTGATGTTGGCAGTTTTTCTCACTTGCCTCTACCCCAACTATTACTCCTGGTGGTCGTATTTCAACTATTTCAACGATTCTTTCTACTCCCAACTCCTTCACCAAAGCATCTTCACTGCTTCTGAGCTCTATGTGACTATCATCGCGGTGATCTACTTCAATAAGGTTTTCGAGAGTTTCTGCGAGTTTATGCTGTTGGCATCAGTTGGGAAAGCTGTTTAATTAAATTGAAAATATCTTCTTTAAGAAAAATTTGAGTCAAAAATTTCCCGAATTTAACTCATATTTTTATATAAATCAATAAATAAATACACCATTTCACGCCGTTACATCTCCGGCTGCAGGAGACGCCTCAGAGTGGCAAGAAGTTGGCTACTGCCCTGTTGATCACCGCTTTTCATATCCTGTCCGCCTGCAAGGACCAGTTCCTCTCGAACGTCTTCATGCAGCAAGGAAAGATCCACCAGGTGAGAACAACATCAAATGGTTGTATTAGTACTCATCGAACCACGCCATCTGTGGCATACAGTACATTGACTTTCTCTTTAAAGTTTTGAGAATTTATTAGTAACGAAGTGACTGAAATCCCAGTGGGCTGGTGCCGTTTGAACAATGCTCGGTGTATTGTGGTTGTGAAGGTTGTAAATACCGTCTATGGAATTATCTAGAAAGAAAATTTAGCTAACACTAAAGCTTAGTGAAATTTCATTTGAGGGTGAAATATTTTCATTGTGAAACTTATTTCACAATGAAAACTTTCCCATAGTGAAAGTTCTTCAAGAATGGGAGTTTTCACGGCGAACATTTTTCCGCAATGGAAACTTATCAACACTAAAAATTATTTTCTGGTGAAATTTTTCAAGTGGAGTTTTTGTATAGGGAAATATTCTTGTCAGTAACTAATTCTGATAGTGAAAACTCTTCCATGGTGCATTGCTTTTCACAGTGAATTTTTTTTATCAAAAAAAATTCAATAAAAATCAACTCCATTACGAAAATTTATTTATCGTAAAAGTTTTTTTTTGAACTTTTTTCAAAGTGAAAATATAAAATCTTTTGATATTGAACATTTAAATTTGAACATTTCATCGTGGAGTTTTTGTAACAAAATCTTTTCGTAATTAAATGTTTTCGGTAGTAAAATCTTTTTAGCTTATAAATATTATAATAGTGAAAATTTTTTATAGTAAACTTTATTTTCAGTGGAAATCTTTTTATAGTGATTTTTTTTTCATTAGTTCAACGAACGGCCAGAGTGCTAGGTGGTCCAGTCCAAGGGCGAGTAGAGCTTTCGTGTAGCTCTTTCAATGCTTGCTCAAAAGTCTAAATATACACGTTGATTTGATTAGATCAGACATTTATAATTTTTGTTGTATTTTTTTTATTTCAACTTTTTTATCTTTTACCCCTCGTATTGCACTGCCAGGTCTCCAGGGACGTTGGCCTGATGGTTTCTGACATCTTCAACCTGGGTCTCATCTGCTACCAATACCGCCGCCTTGCCACCACTCCTTCCTTCAAGACTTTCAACCGTGAAGAAATAATCTTATGTCTGGTTCTCACCCTCTCGACTGGAGTTTTCCTCGCTATTTTTTAATTTTTCATTCAAAAACGCTTCTGAAGTAACCGCTTTTCTCGTTGCTTGTCTTCTTGTTTTTGACCTTTGTTTCTTAGTAAGTGTTCGAGGGTGTCTAGTTGCATCAGCACGGTATCCGTAATTTTTGTGTGTGATCTTCAACTTTTTACATTTTCAACCTTAGTTCAAGATCTCTTTCGCCCACAGCGAATAAAACCGTTTCCATCGGAGCACCTTTGAATAAAGGGCTAAAAGGCGCACTACAGATGTACTGTTTAGATTAGATTAAGTTCACTTCTGAGCTTCATGCTACACAACCTAGTTCGTTAAACATTGAGAACATGCAACAGAAATTTGGTGCCTAGTGATCGTTGTCTATCGCGGTGCTGTTTCCACGTATCGTCTGAGTGTTGATTGTTCTTTAGTTCTAAAATCAGTCTTTAAGTGGTATTTCACTGTACATTTACTTTGATCAATTACAAAGCATCTTTTCACTAATTCATTTTTTTTCTCTGCAAAACATAAATCTTTCAAACTTGAAAATTTTTTCAAAACGTTGAATTTTTTTCTCCGTTTAAATCATTTTTTGGAGGAACACAAAACAAAGATCTGATTATGAACTTTTTGATAAAAGGATGATGGATGGTAGAGGGTGATTTAAGCAGGTCATTGCCTTCAACGTTGAAGTTATCACAAAAGTGGCTGGGCCAGTTGGCGCTAGATCAAGTCTTTCCATGTGAATTAAATTCCAGACAAGATATATCATTTGCTTCATTGTTTTATTACAAGGGTCTGCAAGAAAAAACGAAAAACCTTTGCAGTTGAGCAGCTGGCATGGATTGGTAACATTCTTCAGTAATCTCTTCTCCGCTTGGAACTGCACTGGTGGATGTTGCATCAGACATTGAATACAACGGAGTACAATGACGTATGACGTATTATTACTATGTGTAATCTCAGCCACAAAAGCTGAAGATAAAAAGGTTTTATTTTAAAGTTTTAGGGGTTACAAAAAAAAACATATTAATAAACTAGGTTATTGAAGTGGCTGAGAGTTTTAGAAAATGCAAATGAAATTCATTAGTAATAAAAAATAAAAGAATATTATATGGGACTGATTCTTGGAATATTATTTGAATATATACGAAAGTAACCACATCAAAGTACTCGAATTTAGCTTTAAATTTTTTATTTTGTTTCAAAACTTTCGAAAAACGGTAAGAAACAGCGGCCATTTCATTCGTTAGTCATTTTGTAGCTCTGGTAGATAATAGTGTGTTGTTCGAACGAAGAAATATTCAGGTGAAGTGAAAGTAACAAGGATTCGGCAGGCGAGTGATAATGACCGAGAAGCACAAACACCTGTTATGAGTCGTCTTCATCACTCACACACCTCAGGCGCCTGCAAACTTCACACTTGGAACTTATAATTACATCTTTTGTATAAATATTCAGACTGCATCGCTGCAAACATTGCCACGCACTTCAAGTTGATATATGTTACATCGAAACGAAAGAACAAAAAGTACTAGAAGGTAGGATTAAATGGCAACCAGCACACAAGCATCTGTGTTGAGACTTCAGAGACACTATAGATAAGCTTCATTAATAACCCCCACAACAACCATCACAACAACCACAACATCTACCCCCACAACAACCCCCACCACAATAACCACAACTTCCACAAATTTCACCACAACCACCCCAATTACCACCCCCACAACAACCACCTGACAGCTTTTTCGAAATCAGTAAAAACGATCAACTCGTACATTATGAACAAATATTATTTTAATTATAAATATGAATATATTGTTTTATAATATGTGAATTCATCAAAATTGAAATTAAATACTCGAAAATAAAGGTTTTTATAGCATGAACTTCATTGCGGTTGTTTTATTATTAAATTATGGATGACTCAACGCTTCTTTAAAGCTATTAACCAACAACAACCACCCCATCACTTGTTCGCGCGTGTGTGCGTGCATGTGCAACTTTGTATGCTTGTATGTGTGGGTTCATATATGTGTGTTCGTGTGTATGTGTGTGTGTGTGTGTGTGTGTGTGTGTGTGTGTGTGTGTGTGTGTGTGTGTGTGTGTGTGTGTGTGTGTGTGTGTGTGTGTGTGTGTGTGTGTGTGTGTGTGTGTGTGTGTGTGTGTGTGTGTGTGTGTGTGTGTGTGTGTGTGTGTGTGTGTGTGTGTGTGTGTGTGTGTGTGTGTGTGTGTGTGTGTGTGTGTGTGTGTGTGTGTGTGTGTGTGTGTGTGTGTGTGTGTGTGTGTGTGTGTGTGTGTGTGTGTGTGTGCGTGTGTATGTTTGAAAGTGTGTTTAGCTACATGCATGGTAGTTTTTGTGGGTATGTGCGAGAGTGCGATCACATATCAAAGAGGCAACTGGGTGCACTTAGGCACAGTAACACAAGAGACTTAAGAAGGAGCATTAACGCACCAGAGGTCTGAAGACGCCACGAGTGAAACCGTTGGAGTTGCAACTGTTAAATAAATTGAAAACTCGAATGGGTTGATTATGAACGTCAATTTGTTAGAGATGTTGAAGATTTGAATGTGTTGAGGAGGTGAGGGATGTGATGAGGATGCGAAGGATGTGGAGGATACAGCGTGCGTGTATTTGGAACGTTATCTGCAAGCTGACAGGAGCTCTCTCTCTCTCTCTCTCTTATGACTACCTTTATGAAGCGTTAAGATTAGATTCGAAATCATAACGGTCTCTGTAGAACAAACATCAGTACGGTGATACGGCCGATGAGAAGTGAGTTCATGGAAATGCAAATGACAGCACAAAGCGAGAATTCAATAAGGCTGCACTGCATCACAATGCCTCTCGATGCGCCCAAGCATGAGTAGCACTTCGTGAATGGTGAAATAAAAGATTGAATGAGCTTGGAACAATGGGTGAGAGGCTTGAAGGTGGTTGGAAGATGGTTTGTGAATTGTAGCAAGGCATTCAGGAACGGAATATAGTGGCACATACGACACAAAGATCGAAAATTGAGTCATTTGGTCCTAGTCATGGATGAAGCAAGGCGGCTCAAGTACCGCACAACTCAATGCATCCAAGCCGTTGGAACGACATCAGTTGAAGCGCCTGCAGTAGTGTCCGAGCTGCTTGCACTTCTGACACAGATGCTGCAAGTGTACCTTCGACTGGTCAGAAACGTCCAAGCCGTCTGGCTTCTCGAGGGGTCGCTGGTGTTGGCGAAGAGGGCATTGATCCTCTCCACGTTCACCACAACATTCGATACAGCACTCACCACAACATCTTGTACAACCTTCACCAAAACATCCAGTACAGCACTCACCACAACATCTTGTACAACCTTCACCACAACATCCAGTACAGCACTCACCGCAACATCTTGTACAACCCTCACCACAACATCCAGTACAACAATCACCACAACATCCAGTACAACAATCACCACAACATCCAGTACAGCACTCACCACAACATCTTGTACAACACTCACCACAACATCTTGTACAACACTTACCACAACATCCAGTACAACACTCAACACAACATCCAGTACAACACTCAACACAACATCCAATACAGCACTCAACACAACATCCAGTACAATAATCTTTGAAACACTTTCTAAAAAATTCATTTCCACACACCAGCCTTGAACACATATTCGCCATGTACAATCTCCACAAAATCACCTACTTCCACACATTCACCCAAACACTCACAATCTTGAACACTTATTTTCACCCATCACTACCCTCACGACCATCCATGCACACACATTCATCCATGCAACAACATTCATCCATGCATCATCATTCATCTATGCACCAACATTCATCTATGCACCAACATTCATCTATGCACCAACATTCATCCATGCTTCAAAATTCACCCATGCAACAACATTCACCCATGCACCCACATTCACCTGTTTCTGCGGAAAGACGTTGATGTGGCACTTGATGCATTCCTGCCCCATGTTCGACCAGCTGTTGCCTGAGTGGTGTACGTGACAACACTCAACCAACCCACAAACACACCTACAATCATTAAAGTTTTTCATACTGCACCCCGATGTTAACCCGATTCTTCTTACGCTTCCAGGCTTGCCACTTGCTCTCTTTTCATTTTTTTACATTCTCTTATTTAACCCTATTTCCCTGCTTCCTCTTCCTTTCGTCTTTTTTTCCTTTTTTCTTTTTTTCCTCATTTTCTTCCTCCTCTTCCTCTTTCACTTATTCCTCTCCTTTTACCTTTTTTTCCTTGTCGCCTTCCTTCTATACTTTTTTTTCTTTTTTTCTTTTTTTCTTCATTTTCCTTTTGTTCTTCTTCTTCTTCCTGTTCCTCTTTTTCTTCTTCTTTCTTCTCTTCCTCCTCTTCCTCCTTTTTCTCTTCCCCCTCATTTTCTTCTTATTTTTTTCTCTTCCACCTCTCCCTTCTCTTCTTCCTCCTTCTCACCCGACATCCACTTGCGACTACACTTAGGACACTTGTATTCTCCAAAGCATCTCTTCTTGCCCTGGTATGGAGTCAATCCGCCTTCTTTTGGATGTGCCTGAAATTGTGTGTGTCTGTGTGTGTGTGTGTGTGTGTGTGTGTGTGTGTGTGTGTGTGTGTGTGTGTGTGTGTGTGTGTGTGTGTGTGTGTGTGTGTGTGTGTGTGTGTGTGTGTGTGTGTGTGTGTGTGTGTGTGTGTGTGTGTGTGTGTGTGTGTGTGTGTGTATGTGTGTGTTTGTGTTTTTGTGTGTGTGTGTGTGTGTGCGTGTGTGCGGGCGCGTGTGTGTGCGGGAATGTTTCTGTTTGTAATAATCAGCAAGTAAAAAAGTTTCAATGTCTCAGGTGTTTATGTTGGTTATCAAAGTGTGGAACGTTCGAAGTGGATATTTATTCTTTGAATAATGACTGTTTGTTTTTATTAAGTAGGGCACAAAGAAGAAAAGAAAGCTTATGTATGGTGTAGGATTTCAACATGTTAGCAAGAAGCTTGTGAGTAGAAACATAAAGCAGGACGGTGAAGATTATGATGATGATGACGACGACGATGATGATCGTGATGAGGATGATGATGATGGAAAAGAGTGGAAAGAAGATGATGAAGTGAATGAGGATGTTGATGAAAACGGAAAAAAAAGAAAAAAAAGAGGGGGAGGAGGAAGAGGAAGAGAAGAAAAAAGAGAAGGAGGAGGATGAAGGAAAGAAAGAGACGGTGGGGATGATGATGAGGATGAGGGTGATGATGAAGATGACAACAACGACGATGAAGATGTTGATGATGTGCATTATTGTTTGAAAAGGATACGAAGTAAGAAAGATTTCAGAGAAAGTTTGTCGGAGCAAAAAAAAGAATAAGAAAAAAATAAAAAACAAAAAAAAATTAAAAAGAAAATGAAATGGAAAATTCGTCAAAAGTGTGGAGTGCGTGAGTGAGTGGTTGGGTGGAGAGGGGTGCAAGGAGTGAAGATCTGAAGGGGAGCTCAGTGATGGGGGTTCGTGCTAGTGGAAGAGCTCGTGAGAAAACGAGCACATGTGTTTGTGCTTAGTGGCTGTTCTTAATACCAGCTCCATCAGATGCTAACAACTAGTTGTGTTTGCAGTAATTTTTAGTGGAAAAAAGTGAATAATTAATTTAACGAGATGTCGTGCTCTTGCGGGCTGGTGCTTGTGTGCTGTGAGTTGCTGGAAGGCTACAAGTTGGAAGGTTGTGGTGGGGTTATTTATGGAGACGTATTTGAGACAGTGTGTGGGTAGTTGTGGTTGCTTTTTGAAAATATTTTTGCAAACTTTGAATGTATGCATTGCCACTGGTGTGGTGGGATGACTTTGTATTGTAGGATTGTGGGATAAAATGGCGTGGGATGTAGTAGAAGGATGCAATAGTACAGCGTTGTGTGGCGCAAGGGTGCAGCGTTGTGTGGCATAAGAGTGCAGTTGTGTGGAGTACAATGGTGTGTAGTATGTGCGTGAGTGGTGTGCGTGAACTTACTTGAGGGCAGTCCTTGATGAAGTGTCCCTTGCGGAAGCACAAGTGACACAAGTAAGAACTGGGCAGTGCTCTCTTCTTGCTTGTCTGACTGCCGTCGTCATCTTCATCCTCCTTCTTACGTTCCAAAAAGTTCCTCATGAGCTTGGCATTCAGTGATCTGAGCACGTTGTTAAGAGATGCAGGAATGGCTGGTGCCAATGGCTGTGTGAGAGAGGGAGAGTAAGTCTGTAATGGAGGATGGGGAAACAAGGATTGATGGTTAGAAAGCTGATTGTCAAAGAGTGAAAAGTCAGCGGGCAACTGAGTTTTCTTGTGTTGAGCGTAGTTTTTGTTGTTGTCTTTGTAGCAATTGTGGAAGTTGTTGTTGTTGTTTATGTTGTTGAAACTGTTGTTGTTGGGAGAAGCTCGCCCGCTGTAGGTGTCTTCGGTCTGGTGGGATGGTTGCGTGAGTGAATGGAGCATCCACAACACTCTATGACAACGGCTTTCTACCTCGCCTGTGATGGTGGCTTGTCGTAGCAACAGGTCATGCAGTTGGGAGGGGTCGTTGTCGGGATCAATGCCGCTGTCGGAGTTGAAAGAGGTTGGAGTAGATTGACTGGATGACGTATCTGCCATCATCTCAAGGAGCTGTGGAAAGGTTGGATCAGGGTGAATAAATGAAAAAATAAATTTATGATTGTATGAAGCAATGAATTAAGTGATGCACAAATGAATGAATGGAGAGAGGAATGCATGAACAGAAAAATGAATTAGTAGAAAAAGGAATGAAGAGAAAGCTGAATGGAAAAATGGGAAAAAAAAACCTTCGAAAGAATTAAAGCGTTTAAATTTTCATTTTCTTGAGTGTTGTGGCAGTTTGTGTTGAAGAGGGTGTTGTTGCAAGACAGAGTTGCCATAGCGTTTGAAGTCATTGTCAAGTTCAGTGGTAAAAGCACCCAATTGTAAACGTCATGACAAAAAAATTATTAAATAATACTTCGAAACTCCTTGGTGAATATTAATCGTCTTCTTAGCTCATAATCGATTATACAATTTTGTTTTATTTTGGTTATAAAGTTTGCGGCATTTTAAAATTATCAACTACTTTATCTGCATCTTTTATAGCTACATACATACATACATACACACGTATACACTTGGCATATTCTCACTTAAAAAAGAGAACAAGGAGGAAGAAGAGAGAGAGGAGATGAGTGGATGTTTGAAGATAAGGGTCAGAAGTTTCAGTGTGAGGTTGTGAGTGATCTGAGGTGTTGAGTGGTTCTTCCATTGTTTGGAAACTCACACTTTCTACTTTATGCGAGATACTCAGCTGTTGGTGAGCATTGAATGAAACTGGAAGTTCAGTAAACTTTAATTATAGAAATTTACATGGCATACATTAATGTATTCAACATCAGTATCATTTTACTGATAATGGGGCTTTGGTTTATTCTACAATGGCTCATAAATAGTCAATTAAATGAGAAATATTTTAAGGGTTTAAAAGTTATGCATGTCATCTGTGAGAGTCTGTTTACTGTTAGACGAAATGATAAGTTAACATTACTCAGACGTCAGACGTCATTCTTCATTCTCAAATAAACTCAGTCTGCTGTGTTGACAACGCATTGGATTCAAGTTTCATTTTCACTTATGGATCATTTTTATCTCCAAAGCTTTTAAGATGAATTTTCCAAACATTTTTCAATTTTTTTCCACTACTGCAAGTAGTTTGTTATTTTAAAAGTACTTTTCATAGAAGCTTGGTTTTGGTTTATATCATATTTTTGATCGTCGAAAAATGAAATACTTGAAAACTAATTGCTAAGAAGTTGAAAACATTTTTTGAACTCGAGTTTTCCATTATATTAAAATTTAAATTTTCAATTTTCACTTTCATGAAAACAAAACTTAATAAACATTTTAAATGAAGCGCATTTGCTTATTACTCTCTGTTAGGCGATATTAAAATGGCGAAGCATCATCCAGATTTGATATTTTGTAGAAAACAGCCTGGTGTCGGTAAGAATAATTCATGTTTTAGTTTATGTAATTATAATTTGAAATATTATAATTGTTTTCAAATTACTCGAAAAAATTATTTGATAATCGATAAACTATTTCTCATTTTATTTTATTTATACAGCCATAGGAAGACTTTGTGAAAAATGTGAGTGGGTATCTTACTGAATTAAAAATTTTATATATATTTATCACATTTTTTTTTTGGTTTTTGTAAACTTAAAATACATTTTAAGATGATGTTCAGTGGTATTTTGAGGAGACTATTAAATATCAAAATTAAAGTATTTCCATCTTCAATACCGAATTGGCAGGTGATGGCAAGTGTGTGGTGTGTGACTCTTATGTGCGTCCATGCACACTGGTGCGCATCTGTGATGAGTGTAATTATGGCTCTTATCAGGGTTGGTGTCTTTAGTTCACTTATACTTTTCTTCTCACTCATCTCTTTCACTTTGTATCATCATCTCTTCATTTCACCAAAGGAAGGTGTGCTATATGTGGAGGTCCCGGAGTCTCTGATGCATACTACTGCAAGGAGTGCACTGTTGCCGAGAAAGATGTGTGTACTTGCAATCTTCCAAATGTTTTGTTCCATGCTTTTCCATAATACAATAATTTTTTCAAATGTATGTTATATCTTTTCTTCCATTAAAACGTTTTTCAAATCCAAAGTTCCATTAATAAATCAACCCTAACTCCCTACTCTAGAGAGATGGTTGTCCAAAGATTGTGAACCTGGGCAGTGCCAAGACAGACCTATTTTATGAGCGGAAGAAATATGGATTTAAAAAACGATGATTCTTTTTTGTAATCCATTTCATATGTACTTGCCTCACCTTCCATGTGAATATTCGTGATTATCAACAATTACTTTATAATTTCTCAATTTTGGTTTTAATAAACTTAATAATTTTTCAAATCTTTAATTTTCATGATTCAAAAAATTTTCCATTTTATGTTTCAGGATAAATAAAAACAGCAATAAAACAATGGAATATTTGAATGCAAGATATGGTACAACCACATATATAAGTAAAGAAGCATTTCCTTTGAAGAGACTCTCACCAAGTTTTTGACCTATAAAAAACTAAAAAAGGATTTTTATCTAAAAATTTATGCTTCTTAATGGGTCAAAAAATTCGAAATTGTCTGCTGCTTCGTGATGTTAATTAGACATGCTTAGTTGCGCCTCTTACGAAGGCACTTTGCCGCGTCAACGAGTCGTCTGCATCTTTCTAATCAGTCTTTTTCTTCCTCCTCTTATTTTTCTTCATTTTTTTCTTCGCTTTCTTATTTTTCGCCTTCTCCTTCTTCTTCTTCTTCTTCTTCTTCTTCTTCTTCTTCTTCTTCTTCTTCTTCTTCTTCTTCTTCTTCTTCTTCTACTTCTTCTTCTTCTTCTTCTTCTTTCTTTTTTTCTTTCATTCTTTCTTTCTTTCTTTTCTTCCTTTTCTTTTTCTTCGGAATGTTTCATCCATAAAAAATACAGGGTAAAAAAATTAGGCGCTGATAAAGTTGAAATTTTTATTTTGTGTTTTTTTACTCAATTTAAATCCAATCTAGATAAAAGGCTGGAAAAATAAAAAGTATTGGCATAAGGTTTCGTAAAAAGTAAATTTTATTGTATCGTTGTTTTTTTAGTTTATTTACATAAATAAATCGTGTGAATGTGTTTTAAAGAAGTCTATTTTGACATAGAAAACAAGCTTATAAGAAATTTGGTGAAAAATGCTTCATCATGTGTTTTTCCTTTGTGTCTTTCTTGATCGAAAATTCCATTATTCTCTTAAGAATAATTATTTCTAAAGAACTTATAGAGAAATATTATAAAAGAGAAAATGGTGTTGAATGGAATAGCGGCGGCCAGGCAGTGATGGAGTGATTTTATAGTGCTCAATTGGAGCTGAAGAATGCCAGTTATGGATGGTTTGGTCTTCATAATGTTCCCTCGGCGCACACTCACTTATCTGATGGACTCCTCGTAGCGAGTCTTTAATGCATTTTCTACTCAAAAAACATCTTTCATAACAAATTGCACCTGCAATTTACCTTTTTTTTCAATTTTTCGGTTTATGCATTAGTTGATTTTTCCAAAATTAACTCAAAAAACTATTTTTATTTGAAGGGCTGGCAAGAGAGAAATTACGCCATGCTTCAGAAAAGCAACTGTGAAGATTGTGTGTAAAGAACATGAAGTCAGATGGAGCTTGAATTGAAAATTAAGAAATTGATGTGAAAGAGTTTTATAAATATGCTAGTACCGCAGTCATAAAACTTAAATCTCATACAAACGCGCTCAAGTTTACAATCAAAACAAACGGCGACTCACACTCAGACAAGCACACAACGAGCACCTAATAAGAGACCACGCCTAAAAACGTTCATTAGCAAGTGACACGTGAATTACAGGTCGCTAAGACAACACCTCAGCCAATCACAGCCTACCTACCATCTCAGCCAATCACAGCCCTTGCAGCATTTTCGCCAATCAGCAAACACGTTGTATTGATTGGCCTCTGTCGGCGATTTTTTGTCATTCTCTTGCACTCTTCCTTCCTTCTCTTTCTTTTCTACCAACACTTTTCCACTTTCCAGGCCATGTTTCTCGGGCGCCATCTCTTACGACACAGCTGCAACAGCCGAGGGATTATTTGGCAAGTTTAAAAGTCCACGTGATGGTGGTTACTTGTTGCTTCGAATCACAAATCATGTGGTGCAAACTGTGGAGCGGACTGAGAATAACAAGCTTCATAATTGCGTGAGCGTTCATGAAGCTTGAACGTTTTGAAGGCTGAAGCGGAAGAAAGGCTCGCTGTATAAGAAAACCGAAAAGGTTGTCGGTGAATTGAGTCTGAAAAAAAAGAAGTAAAAAGAAATAAATAAAAAATGCAAAAAAGAAAAAAGAAAATAAATGGAAATAAGTGTGAAACTAAATAAATCGAAATATTAAATATAAGATGGAAAATAAGTAAAAAAAGAAAAAATGGAAGAAAGGCGAGACGTTGAAACGAAGAGAGTGATGAAGAGGGAGGGGAGGTGGACATATAAAGAGCTTGGTCAGTGCTGTTATTGGCACATAACTTATCAAAAGTCTTACTTGATCAAATACCATTGATCCAATTAGCAAGTGATTAGATTAGTTTTATACTTGACGCTTGTGCGCAGGGAATAAGATTGAATTACGAACTCTAGTTCGTCTCAGACTGAATGTGGAGTACTAGACAGGAATAGACTTTTGTGATTTATCTCCAATTGCATTGGTTATTACATTTGTTCCCTTTGAAGTATGGAGAATCAATAAATTGCCGATAGATTGGTCAGTGATAAAAGATGGAGCGAGTAAAAGTGGGTTCAAACAAATCTTCTCTTAGGTCTTTCGCGATTGAAGATATTTTGGAGTTGAAGCGAGGAGACGTGAAGAAACGAGGCAACTGTGGAAAGGATCTTGCAGAAAATGACCTTCCCAAAACACGGAATGGTGAAAAGATGGATATAATGATAGAAGGGATGATGGACGGAAGGTTGAACAACAAGCTGGATGAGTGGGTTTTGAGGGATAGAGTTAATAATAAGGGAGGTGTGATTGAAGAAAAGGATGGAAGCTTAGAAAAAGATCAGCAATGCAGAAAAGAAGGGACAGCAAAGTCGCACTCAGGCAACAAGGCACAGCAAACGTCTGGTGCCAAGGAAGCCTCTCCGGGCTGGATGCTGCCAAACAGCAGACCTGGTGGCAGCTTCAAAAAGCAAATTGCCCTCTTTGAACCAAGTTTTTCCTCTTCTCCACCTCTCCAGCAAACCCGACTCGCCGAGTCTTTTCAGCAAAACATCTTTCCACCTCAGCTCAGCAACTCGCAACAAACACAACAAAAGTATCAACTTTTGAACTTTTATCAAAACTGTTCTTTACAACAAGCGCCGTTTGAACAACACAAACAGCAGCTAGAACAACACAAACAACAGTCAATCTTCTTAAGCAAATCCTCCTTCAACGACAGCAACAACAACAAGCCCATTAAGGAAGCGCATAAAGCACACTTGCGACATCAGCTCCACAAGCAATCTCAACACTCTTCTAATTTCTCTCTCAACTACTTCTCGGTCTGGCAACACAACCTCATGGCGTACGTGAGGTCTAGGTTTTCTTCGCACCCTCAAACCATTCCCCCATCTATTCTTCCTTCTCTCCATCCTTCCATGCATCCATCCATGCACCCTCCTATTCATCCTTCTCTTCACTCTTCTATCCATCCATCCCTTCATTCTTCTATGTTCAAAAACGAAAAGAAGCCAGCTTCTCCTTTTTTCTCCTCCTTCAACCCACCATCTCAACACTCACTCAAAAGCCAACACAAGAAGCCTTGCAAGGACAACTTCTCGCCTCAAGATTCCGTCCAAAAGTGGACTTCCACCAAACTGGAACCTTTCATGCATGAGTCCCACCCCATTTACCCTCCTTCCAACCCACTCAACTTCCTCTACTACTCTCCCGACAACCCATCCGACCTCAAAAACCATTTTGACACTTCGTCACAACACTTCAACGACGACAACTCAGGTTGAACGCGGGCGCTTTTTATTTTTTGACCTTGAAACTTTTGATTTCTATTTCAATAATAAAATTCGAAACTATAAACAGCATTAGAAATAAAATTGAAACGGCAATGTGGAGCTGCATGGAAGGCTAGGCAAACAACTTAATGGCTCGGCAAGGGACGCTGACGCCGCTTCAAAGGACCGCGTTAAGCTCACTTCTCTGCGAGTGCTTAATTGTGCGTGAAATGGCTGAGGGAGTTGTGATGAAGGCATCACATTAGCATACTTCTTCACTTACGCGCCTCTCACTCACCTTCTGGCTGCCTCTTAATCAATGATCCTTCGAACCTCAACGCCTCACATCCGTTTGCAGCTTTCTTCTCTGAATTCCTCTCTTAAAAAGACAGCGGGGGGCTTTGAGCTTAGCCGAGGAAACGCCAGCACCCCGAATGTGGGAAGGACGTCAAAAGAGCTTATCAGGAGACATTGTCGTCATTGGAAGCTGCGGTTAATAGGCTTCCTTAGACACCTCGTGTCGCTCGAACGCTCCAGCCAGCGAGATTGCCTTCATTTGGTCATTTCGACTCAATTACAAAGCTTCCAATTAACGAATCTAAAAGCATTTCGTTGACTAATTAATTGGGAACGTCAACTCTATAACTCATCATTCATCATTCTTCCAGGGAATTCACGCATAATTCAGTGGAGGTTCAATACGCTTTCGCTGCTAATAACTATTCGAAGGCCAAGAGGGAACCTCCAACTGTGAAGCTGTGGCGATTTTTTCTTTTCAATTAAAACCTCAACTGCACCAGTGTCGCACGAGTCTGTCATCTCCTTCATTAACACATCATTCTCATTAAACCGCCTTCCATTGGGCTTTTCCAAGTTTCATGAGTGTGTTTGAGTGTGTGTGTGTGTGTGTGTGTGTGTGTGTGTGTGTGTGTGTGTGTGTGTGTGTGTGTGTGTGTGTGTGTGTGTGTGTGTGTGTGTGTGTGTGTGTGTGTGTGTGTGTGTGTGTGTGTGTGTGTGTGTGTGTGTGTGTGTGTGTGTGTGTGTGTGTGTGTGTGTGTGTGTGTGTGTGTGTGTGTGTGTGTGTGTGTGTGTGTGTGTGTGTGTGTGTGTGTGTGTGTGTGTGTGTGTGTGTGTGTGTGTGTGTGTGTGTGTGTGTGTGTGTGTGTTTGTTTGTTTGTTTGTTTGTGTGCCAAGAAAAAGGCATGAAGAAAAGGGAAAGAATGTAGACAAAAAAAAGGAATAAGTGAAGCAATTAAAGAAAAAAAGGAAAAAATAAAAAAAAACAAAATGATTGAAAGAATGAGAGAAGAAAAAGAATGAAAGAAGAAAGAAAAAAAGAAAACAAGAGCAGCAGTCAAGACAGCGTCATTACCAAACGCTTAACACGCCACTAAATTGTAGCCATCTTTGTGTTGTCACGTATGAGGTAGTGGCGATGGATAGTGGATGGACGAGTAAATAAAGGAGAACATGGATGATTATACGAAGACATGAACAGCTACATGAATGAATGAAGGAATGAGTGAATGAATGAGTGAAGATTTGAGTGAATGAATTAATGAGGAAGTGAGTGAGTGAATGAATGAATTAATGGAAAAAGGAATGAATGAACGAATGAATGAATGAATGAGTGAGTGAGTGAGTTAGTGAATGAATGAATGAATGAATGAATAAATGGAAGAATGAATGAATGAATGAATGAGCTAGTGAATGAATGAATGAATAAATGGAAGAATGAATGAATGAATGAATGAGCTAGTGAATAAATGAATGAATAAATGGAAGAATGAATGAATGAATGAATGAGCTAGTGAATAAATGAATGAATAAATTAAAGAACGAATGAATGAATGAATGAATGAATGAATAAATAAATGAATGAATGAATAAACGAATGAATGAATGGATGAATAAATGAATGAGTGAATGAGTGAATGAATAAACACGTGAATGAAGTAATGAGTGAGTAAGAAAGTGAACGAATGAGTGAATGAATGAATTAGCAAATGAATGGACAAATAAACAAAAAAATGAAATAAGATTAATGCTAAATGAATTAATGAATGTACGTATTGTTGGAATCTGATAAAAATATGGACGATGGAAAAAGATCTATAAAAAGTTCAAGTGGAAATTAAAATAACATCATTAAGTGGAATTGTTGAAAAGGGGACAAAGATAATATAAGATGACGAGGAAAAAAGAATAATCACCATCAAAAAGGCATTGCAAAACCATAAAAGCAACAGCAACAATTTTTTTGATGGCCGCGCCGACAATATTAACTTCATGGAAATGAAATGCTGTATTAATTAGAAAGAGTTATTAGTGCGATGATGATAGCAATTAACGGGTGGGTAGCTGGCAAGATGGTTTGGTGGATGGTTGAGTGGCTGGTTGGTGGTTGGATGGAAGTATAGCTGGATGGTTGGAGAGGTGGATGGTTCAATTGCTGAGTGGAGTTGTAGAAGGGTGTAGGAGTGGACCAACGAGTGGATAACTGGAAAAACTGGAAGGATGATTTGAGTATTTCTGTTTAAAAAAAACAATGTGGTTCAGATAGAAAGGCCGATAAATAGGTTGCTGGAGATGGACAAGAGATGGAGCAGAGAGAATCAGTTTTTGATTAGGAATGCTGGTCGAAAGAGACAAAGAGATGGAACAGAATGAATCAGTTTATGACTGATGGTTACTAGAGACGAGGCCGGTGCAAGACTTAATTAAGCTCCATGCAACTCCTCATTACTGCCTCTATCGACATTTTCCTATATATCTTGTGAACAACAATTCACATGGATAAACACATGTAACCACATTCAAATACGTGCAAACACATAAAACACATACAAATACACACAAACACGTACGAACACATGTGAACACACACGCACAGACAAACATACACACAAACACACACAGGAAACTCCACAAACATACATACACACAGATATGACTTCAGTATGTTCAAATTGGCTTCGGTGTTTGTGGAAGCAAGCATGCAAATTGTCAACTTATTAGTGCTCTGTTTGCTCTCCTTATTGCTCTGCTTCCACAGCCCATAACAACAACAATCATCTCTTATGCTTATGCTGATTATTATTATTATTATTATTATTATTATTATTATTATTATTATTATTATTATTATTATTATTATTATTATTATTATTATTATTATTATTATTATTATTATTATTATTATTATTATTATTATTATTATTATTATTATTATTATTATTATTATTATTATTATTATTATTATTATTATTATTATTATTATTATTATTATTATTATTATTATTATTATTATTATTATTATTATTATTATTATTATTATTATTATTATTATTATTATTATTATTATTATTATTATTATTATTATTAACTAATCTAATCCAATCTAATCTATTCAAATCATTTGTATAGCGCTGATTCCACACTGTTCAGGAAGCGCATCTTCATCATCATACTCTTTCTCCTCTTTATCATAATCTTATCTATTTTTCTTTTTTTCTTTTCTTTAACTTTCGTTTTTCTCTCGTCTTTTTTTATTTTTTTTATTTTCATTTTTTATTTTTATTTTTTTTTTTTCATTTTTTATTTTTATTTTTTTTATTTTCATTTTTTATTTTTATTTTTCACTTTCTTTTATTCTATTTTTTCTTAATTTTTTCGTCTTTCTTCTAATTTCTTTCTCCACCTCCACAATGCAGATGGCGAAGAGTCTTGCAGCAGCAGGCTGTCCAACAGTGGCAAGAACAAGAAAAGAAGACATCGGTAATAATGATGTTGATAATAATGAAAAAAAATATTGAATAAAAAAAAAGAAAAAAAAGATGAAAAAGATTTAATCTTATTTAACCAATACATTACTATAGCGCTTTCGAAAATGAGAAAAAAAAATTAAAAAGAGGGGGGTGGTAAAGAAAAAAAGATTGGAAAGAAAAAATGGAAAAAGAAAGAAAAACTGAATTAGAAAACAAAAGAAAATTTTTCAAAACATAACGTCTGATTTTTTACGTATGCATGTACGAAGATCTTTTGATGAAGTAGTTGAAGGCAATGTTTCTAGAGCTTTTAGATAATAACATAGATGCTACATGGCGTACATCACTTGTAAAGGCGGGTTAGTTTTGAAGTAGAATATCAATTCTCGTGGATGTGAGGTACATTCGATCCTCCCTGCAGCACCATCTTCAGCAGCGGTCAGTTGGAAGAGCTGGAGAGGACTTTCAAAGACGCTCACTACCCTGACGTGTACCAGCGTGAGGTGCTATCACTCAAAACTGATCTGCCTGAAGACCGCATTCAGGTGTTTGTGCTGTGTAATACCTCTAACCTTGTATTACCTTACAACCCTGCACAAGCTCACAACCCCAATAACCCTCAAGCTACAATTACTTAATAATCATTTGGAAACTTAGAACTCTATCGAGCCTTGAAACTTTCAAGGGATAATACAACTGTGATAGCTTTTGAATTTGTATTTTATTCATTGTATTGCTGTAGTAACTTGTGGTTTATATGTGGTAATGGGGCTTTCGTAGTGGATACATTGAAGTGGTTGTGTGATGAAGGTAACGCTGGTGAAAACCACGTTGTGGTATTTTTGTGATGAGTGAGTTGTAGTGGCGGTGAAAGTAGTAGTGATGGTGGTGGTATCCATGTTATGATAGAGAAGTTTGTGTACAAGAGATGCTATTGTATAGTGGTTGCTTACACCATAAGCAACCACTATACCACAGATGTTACAGAGTACTGGTAAATGATGGCTTGATAAGAGTGATGTTGTAGTGAAGGTGGTTGTTGTGATAGCAATGATTGTTATAGAAGGCTAATTTTGTGATGGTAGGAGCATTTGCAGTGGCGTGAGGTTGTGATGGTGAGGTTTTATGTTGGGGTAAAAGGGTGGTAAAAATGGGTGTTGTGGGAAGGGTGGTGTTGTGGGGGGTGATGTTGTGGCAATGTTGCTTAATTAATTGTTCATGTGACCGCAGGGAACGCTCGTGTTTTTGTACTTTTTCGGTCTTTTGCGCGCGTTTGTGCTTCTTGTCGAGGCCGCCTCGTCAGTGGCCTTAAAACAACAAACAAACATCATGGTGATTAATGACTTCGCCAGCAGCAAAAGTTGCACAAAAACACAAGACGATAATGTTGAAGTGCAACACACACGTACCTACAACAAAGCACCCAAGCACACAACCAAACAATGTTACAGGCACACAGACAGCCACACAGACAGGCACACAGACAGCCACTGTCGCATGAAGCTTATATTGGCTGCTTGTTTGTGCCCACTCCCTTGGCGCCACTGATCTAGATTAATCGCCACTCTCTCTCTCATTTCTTCTCTCTTTCCTCTTTTTTAATTTTATATTTTTCTTTTTCTCTAATTTTCCATATTTTCCAAGTCTTCCATACTCCCATAAAGTAACCTAGCTTTTTTCTGTATTAAACGTTTTTTCAAATTTTGCCTTTTTTAATTAGTATTCTCTCATATGCTTCTTTCTTTTTCCTTGTTTCACTCTACCTTCCATACACATCTTTACAATTCTTTTACCCCATGCTTCTGTACCTTCTCACAAGCATAGTCATTGCCTCTGCTTCACGATGTCCTTTCAGAAGCGAAACCGGCTGCAGAGCATTTCTTGAAGTTGTGCAAGTGTTCGGCTTCCTTGTTGAAACTTCCAGCTTCTTATTGCTGTCATATTTCAATGCACCTATCCATATTTCACTCAGGAAAGCTTTCCCTTGCTTATCATGTGGAAATGCCACTGAAATGCCACTATCCTTTCGAGACTTTTCTATTTAAGCTGTGAAGCGTTCATTTTGATTTTAAATTAATTTCATTTTTGTTGAATTCCATGTAAAAGTGAGAATAGAGTTAGCAAAAAATATTTTATAATTATTCGATCAAAATGATCATAGTTGCTGAAGTGCTCTCATGATGCACCATCCTCCCTTTCTACTATATTCAACCCTCCTTTCATCCCTCACCCACGTCCTTCAACAAAATGTATGTTTTTTGGTTATTGATGCGTAACCTTTATTGTACTATTTTGTTGCATCTTCTACAGTAGTTGTAACATGTTGCGTACGACACGCTATCTTCGTCCCCAATATACAATCACCTCCATCATGACACCATCATCACCATCATCATTGACGCTACCCAATCACCTCTATCATCATCCCTATTAACACCACCACCCCACGACCACCCGACAATCACCTATGAATCTCTTCACAAGCCACGAGAACTCGTCAGCAATTGCTCCCTCAGCGCCTTTAAGCTCCAGTTATCTATTCACGCACACACACACACATACACACTCACACACGCACATAAACTCACACTTCTTCCCATAAGTCCTCACAGTGTGCGGGAATATGCAGATATGATATAATGGCGAGATAATTGAATTGGGTGTGCAGGGATTACTGAGCATTGTGGAGCTGCTAGAACACAATGCAGGAAGGCAACGGCCAGTCTGCCTAATTGATCGGCTCGCGTTCCATTGTCGGCAAGAAATTAAGCGCTAAATCATCGGATTGCTTTTGTTGCACTGTGTGAGAGGCGTCGTTAGGTTTCCACACCAGGACTTTAGAATTAAGTCCTCTTGCTTCCGTCACGCACAACACGTCGAAGGCGCTACGATGACTAACGTCACACACGTCTCCAACTCACCTCCTCAAGGGCGATAAACGAGATTTGAAGGGATGACTTGATCACGTGATGCGAGCCATTAAACCGCCTTGACCCTTCTTCTATTCTTTTATCCATCCTTCTATTTGTTTCTTTTTTCTCTTTTTAGGAAAATATGGTCAAAAATATTTTCCTCGAACTGGTTAATCTTTTTTTTCTTTTTTCATCTTTGCATGCATTCCTCCATCCATCCATCTCGCGATGAAGCCGCATAATGAAACGATTGGAATTCTTGCTTGACAAATTCCATCTCATACCACTCGCTTATGTGTGCTTTAATGTGCTCATGTATGTTCTAAGTTTTACCCTGCGTTCATCGAACATACAGTATGGAAATGAACGCACACACACACACACACACACACACACACACACACACACACACACACACACACACACACACACACACACACACAAACACACAGGTGTGGTTCCAGAACAGGAGAGCCAAGTGGAGGAAGACGGAAAAGACGTGGGGCAGAAGCAGTATAATGGCGGAGTACGGCCTGTATGGAGCCATGGTAAGACATTCGTTGCCTCTGCCTGAGTCCATCCTCAAGTCTGCAGAGGATGGAGTGGAAGAGTCCTTTGCTCCATGGCTCCTCAGTCAGTTGCCGTGTGGTGTTTCTTGTGTAGTGTTTTGTTGTGTCTTTTTGTTTTTACTGTGTGTTTTTTACGTTTTTGTGTCGTGTGTTATGTTCTTTTGTGTTTTAATGTGTGTTTTTGTGTGTTATTATGCCTGTTTTTGTGTTTTATTATGCCTGTTTTTGTGTGTTATTATGCCTGTTTTTGTGTGGTGTGTTGTTGTGTTGTATGTTTTTGTGTGGTGTGTTGTTGTGCCTTTAAGACTATTTTGTATTCATGTTTTTTTGTGTGGATAAGTAAGTTTTCGTTTGTTTCTCTGTGATGGTGTGTGTTAGTTTTTGTGTGGTGATGTCGGTTTTGTGTGTTGTTACAAGGTGCCGTGTGTTGCTGTGGAATGTTAAGATCTTTCATTTATTCTTCAAATTGCCGTTGGTTGTTGAGGATTACGGTTTGTGACTTCACAGTTGTCTTTTTTTCACTGAGAAATGACCTTGAAATTTTATGGGGTTTTTGCCACTATAATAATAATCGTATTTTTATTGTATTGTATCTCGTTTGTGGCACCACACAGGCATGCACAAGAAGACGCTTGAGACGTCTGGAAAACAACAAGACAACGAAAACAAAGAAAGCAACAAAAATGAAAAGCAACACAACAAAAAAGACACAGTCAACAAAAACAACAAAAATAACAACAGCGATAACATAATCAACAACAGTGACAACATCAACAACAACAACGACAACATCATCAACAACAACATCAACAACAACGCCAACATCATCAACAACAACATCAACAACAACGCCAACAACAACGCCAACAACAACGCCAACAACAACGAAAATGATGAAACACCCCGTCAAGAAGATGCTCACTTGAAGGCCGATAGTCAGCAGTTGCAAGGTGTTGAGGAAGGCGGGTCGAGTGTCTCTGAGCACAACGACAAGTATTTGAACGGCTTCAAAGACGGCCACCACAACGCCGACAGCGACAATTTTTTCAAATATAACAGCGGTAACAACGATAAATTCAACTGTATCACAAATGAGGGTTACGACCACACGGACAATCACGTAAGAAACACACAAAGCAACACGAGCAACAGTAACACTTGTAACCACAGCAGCAACCACAACGGCAATAACATAAACAAAGTCATAAACAACAATAGCAACGGTAGCAACGACGTCAGCAACGATGGTGTCGAAGGCCACAGCGAATGAGATGCTCACGACTGCCTCCTTGTGTACATAGAGCTGGAGATTCTTGTTATCTATTTTATTAGTTGCGTGTTTGTTGGCCTCAATTAACTGAATAAACAATTATGTAGCGCTCACTTTATAAACAAACAAATGTCCCATCAGCTTCATCATCATCTTCTTTTTCCTCTTCGTCTTAGTCATAATTTTCAACTCCAATACCTTCTTTATCACCAGCATGTATAATTCTTTCAGCACTTCACAAACACTTCACTGCATCCACCTTTTCATCCCCACAAGAAGTGTAAGAAATCAATAAATTAACTTCAAATGTTGTTTTGGTTGTTGGTATTGGCATGACGAAAAGAAAAACGGCAAAGCTTGAAGCAGTTTGCTTTATTGAAATATTCAGTCAGCAAATATTTGTCTTGGGTTGAAGAACTTATTAAAACTACATACATTTTAGCTTACGAACACTCGCCTCTTTCCACCACTACCACACCACTGCAAGAGCAAACATCACCATTATACCGCACCACCACACGGCCTAGAAGACAAGCAATTAGGAGATGGTCTGCTAATCTCAAAAGTGTATTCAGAATGAATGTTTTTCAAGATTCAATTCCTCGTTCCAACACATCAGTGATGGATGGCGATACAGAACCTCCGTTTGTTACAACTGCCGCGTCACATAGCCTTGGAGGATTGCCTTTGAGACTCGACTGAGAAAGAATGTGCAGAGAAGTTTGCGAGAATCATCACCACGCTTCTGAAACCACAAGCATCGAATCGTTTAAAGCGGATTTGAGTCTCAAATCTCGAATAATTCAATAAGTTATCCTCAGCACACACATCTACCTAGTGACCAAATAGGCACACACACACACACACACGCATGTACGCGTACACACACACACACACACACACACACACACACACACACACACACACACACACACACACACACACACACACACACACACACACACACAAACAAACAAACACACAGATGCACACAAACACACTCAAACATATATAAAGAGCATTAATATTCATGCAATGCAAATCTGCTTACATTAGAAACTAATAAAGAAGGCATGCAAATCGAATAATCAGACCTTCAATAAGTCACACTCCCACCCATCCATCCTCCACACGACGTGCAAGCGTTCGTATGGCGGTAGATGGATGAATGTATGCGTGCATATGTGTATGTGTGACTTTGTATATGTGTATGTCTTTGTGTGTGTGTGTGTGTGTGTGCAAAAAATGACATTAATGTATGAAATAGATTGAGTATATAAAGGCCATGTCACTCACCTACGAAGCAGCGCGCATACACACGGCCTGCCTGCATAGGGCAGTCGAGGCGGCCGCGGCTAAGTGAATTAGCAGCCACTTTGACAAACTCAATTACTGCCTCCATCGATCACTACTAACCACTCCTCGAAGTGTGCCAGTCTCTGTGCTCTCCTCGCCTATCTGTGGTATCTGCGGCTGTTTGTTTGAGTGTTCGTAGGTGCCCGTGGGTGTTTGTGGGTGTTTTCTGGGTGTCCATGGGCATTTTTGGGTTGTTTGGGTGGGTGTTTGCGTGCTTTTGTGGATTTTTGTGGGTAGTTGCGAGTGTTTGTGAATGGCTGTAAAAAATCTTGAATGCTTTTACTTTGTGTGTTTTTATAACAAAATTAAAGTCTTCAAGACGTTGTGAAAATCTCGCACGAAACAATTTATCTTTCAGACGAAAAATTTTGAAGTCAAAATTTATAAAATGTTTGAAACTTCCACAGATATGCACAAACATGACCAGATAAACTCACATACACACACAAACACATGGAGCGACAGGAAGAAAAACAACTTTAAGAGGCGTTTTTGGATCAGCACTCAAGCACACCAACCACCTCGTCACATTCCAATTAAAAAAGCGCCATTGACATCTTCCTTATTATCGACCAAAGAACTTAATAAGTACCACGTGCCAGCATAGACACTTTAGCCTTCCGATGCTTAATCGTCCGCCTCGTTTAATATCGCTCACTTTATAGATCACGCCTTTGTTATATTTGAATGTTCTAAGTTGTTAGTGTTCAAACACGCTTTAAACTGCCACGCCATTTCTCGTCAACATCGATAATACTTTTCTTCTTCACCATTTCTTCTTTTGTTTATGTTTTGTTTTCATCTTCATTCTTTTCCCTTTATTCTTTTTCTTATTTTTCTTTTGTTTATTATGTTATTTTTAATTTCTTAAATTTTTTTCTTTCTTATTTTTTCCATCATAATCTTCCCTTCTTTACTCCTTTTGTTTCTCTTCCTTTTTTTCTCCTTCAGCATCAAGAAATAGCAACTCCCATGCCTCCCATCATCATCAGGACCACCATCGACAACATGACCCGTGTGAACACCACTTCAAACTGTTATTGCATTGTATCTTAATCTTCATCTTTTCAATCTATAACTCTGCAGTTTTCTTCCTCTTATTCTTCTTCTTTTTTTTCTTCTTTTTCTTCTTCTTTTTCTTTTTTTTTTCTTTTTCTTCTTCCTATTCTTCTTCTTCTTCTTCTTTTTCTTCTTTTTATTCTTCTTTTTTTTCTTCTTTTTCTTTTTTTTCTTTTTATTCTTATGTTTTTTTGTTTTTTTTATTATTTTTATTCTTATGTTTTTTTGTTTTTTTATTATTTTTATCTTCTTTTTCTTTTGCTTCTTTTTTTTAACCTTTATTCTAACTTTCATTTCGTTTTTCACCTCTTTCTTCAGCATTGTCGTTATTTTTCAATATATATTAAAATTCAAATGAAATCACAGTCGTATTAAAACTGTTTTTTTATATAAACTTTTCTGGGTATGTGTGTGTTTGTGTGTGTGTGTGTGTGTGTGTGTGTGTGTGTGTGTGTGTGTGTGTGTGTGTGTGTGTGTGTGTGTGTGTGTGTGTGTGTGTGTGTGTGTGTGTGTGTGTGTGTGTGTGTGTGTGTGTGTGTGTGTGTGTGTGTGTGTGTGTGTGTGTGTGTGTGTGTGTGTGTGTGTGTGTGTGTGTGCGCGCGCATGTGTGCGTGCGTGCGCGCATGTACGTGGAAGCTGAGGTGAGTGGTCTCAATAAAGATTCATTTATCAAATACAAGGTGGCGTGATCAGCTCTTCATGTATAGCTTGGCGTGTGTGTTTGTGTGCGTGAAGAAACACTTGGGAGAATGTGTAAGGATGATGGAGTGGCAAGGCAAGAGTCTCAGAGGAGGAGTGGACCTGTTACCCTTCTCACATCCAATCATCCTCCACGCCTCATCATCCTCCAATAACAACCAGCCTCTTTCGTTCACCATTTCGAAAAGTTTTTTTTTATTTACTTTTTTTACACTATTTCATATATTTTATTTTTTATTTTTTCATCACCACCATCATCATCATCATCATCGTCGTCGTCATTCCTATCATCATCATCTTTTTCACCACCACACCATCACCAGCATTAACACCATCACAAATACCACACCATCATCATCCTTTCATCCAGTCGATTTCAAATGGGCTTGATGTTCGATCTGATCGAGCGGCGGTGTTTTAATAAAGTGCTTTTTGAATGGGTGGACTCGCAGGACCAATAATGAACGTGTCATCGCGACAATCGCTGTAATCGATGCCTCCGCACTTAAACCCTTCTAGCTCGTTGAGTGCAGAGATGATACAGAGATGAGATGATACACTTTGCCGTGTGCTTTTGTAAGCTTTTCTTATCTTTTCCTCTTGTTTTTTTTACTTTGTTTGTTCAACTGGTAGGGTGCGTAAAGAAATTAGAAAAGAATGAAGGTGGGAATTGAAGAAGGAATGAGAACCGGGATGAAGATAGTGAAAGAAGCGGTGATAGAAGTGGAATAAGGATGTAAGTGGAAAGAAGATGAAGGGAATTGTGATAGCAAAAGTGGAGGTCATTGCACAAAGACTTGATCACATTACGAGTACCTTGTGTGCAACCTGATTCAATTTGTCCCTCTGTGTGTCTGTGCATTTGTGTCATGACATTGTCGCTCGAGAAAAGCTAGATCAATTGGCGATTTTCAAGAGGTTCCATTGGAGAAGTGGCAACGTTGCACAAGAAAAACGAGAAAAAAAATGCAAGAAGTAAATGTCAAACTTTCAAAGTTAGATGAAAATTCAAGTTTTTTTACACATCAATCGAGGCATATGCCAAAGTTTATCACTATAGTTGAAGCAAAAAGGAGCAAACGACAAATTGCATTGCTAATACTACATCTTAAAACCTAAAAGGCAACTTGAATAGAAATAAATGACTTGATTATAATACTTTGATGTTTACTAGTGGTTTCAAGGCAAGCTTTCAATAAAATTGCCTTCTATTCAAGTGACTTCAACAAAACTTATCGGCTAAAGTGTTGAAAAAAAACATAATGCGAATGATGACTTTGAATCAGCACAGATGTTGGCTGCATGAGCACATGTTGATCTCCCGTACATCCATGAACACGTCCATCGTCCTCAACTTTGATCGACCCCTGTTCAACCACACTCCCCCATCCTCGTCTACCGCTGACCTTCGCACGCCACCACACGTCATACGCACCTGAGGTAGGGTATGCTTAGACACCTCATTCAAGTCGCTTAACACAAACGCTTAATAGTTGAAAGACTCGACGTGAGTGTTGGATGAGTCATTGTGAATTATCGGAGTGGGAATATGAAAAAAATGGAAAGATTAAGAGTGGAAGAAGGGAAGGAGAGACAAGGGACAAATGAAAAAGTGGGATGATGGAAAAGTCGGAAGATGAAATGATGGAAGGTGGAAAGATGTGAGTACCCTCCTGTTGGAAGTGTTACTGGGACGACAGCACAGAGTGCGTCCCTGTTGGTTGGTGCATTTGCCACAGAGCTTCCAGTCATAGAGAGACTGAGAAGTGCAATTGAGAAATCTGAAGGAGATGGGTGTTGCCAGCTTGTAGAGACCACGCGCTTCATTGCAGCTTTTCTGGGTGAAAGATTGCAAATTCAAAGTTGGTCGCAAGACGGCGAAGGTAAAAAATATTCCTTTAAACAAATGCAACACGAACCAAAGGTGGTTGTAGCGCGCAGACTTTGTCGAGGCAAACCCTGGTTGTCATTCTCATCTCGCAAGCTGTGTTGTTGTTGCTCATTCGCACCGACACCCCTTCGCCACAAGTTTTGGAACACGCAGACCAAGCTGTCATCAACAATTTCTTGCCTGTGAATTGGCGTGACTTCAATAACCTTCTCTAATCGACTCATTGTATTTGAGAGATGTTTAAAGATTAACCAACAAACCTCTCTCTTTGCAAGAAGTGGCGTGGGCGGTAGAATAATAATCAAGTAAAAACTCAAAGGTTTCCTGGAGATTCCAGTCGGAGTAGGCAATATTAAAGACGCTTTTAAAACCAGGCAGTTTACGGCGGCATCTCTCGCAGTCTTCTAGAGCGGGGAACTGGATTTTTGGATGCATGGGGTCTTCAGTGATGGGATCTTTGTGCAGACGAGTGTTCACCACGTTGTGCAGCTTCCACAACTCTAGAATGGCCCTTTTCTCGCTCCAAATGGACTGGTCGTTGCTCAACTCTTCTACCCAGTGCCTCGTGTGCCTCATGAAGTTGACGCGACAAAACTCGCAGCTGAAGAAGTGTTCCATGTAGTTTCGAATGATAAGCAACTTATTCAAGCCTGACTTGGTGTCCGATGAGGCTGTAGTGGCGTTGAAGTTGTCAAAAACGAAACTTTGGAAAGCAAAAATAGTTGACACAAACATTCCAACAACTATTTAAACACCCACCTTTCTTCTTGTTAAAGGCTCCTACGGTGAGTGAATGGAACATCATCCACATGGAACAAGGGTAACCTCTGAGACCTTCCTTACTGCTGGCACAACCCTTCCAGTTCAGTCCTTCTGGCACATATGCTTGAAGGCTCTGTAGGAAGAGTGTTGTACTGATGCAAGGGTCTTGTACTGTTGGAGAAGTGTTGTACTGGTGAAGGAAGGTTGTGCTTTTGGCATGTGTAATGTTAAACGCAGAAAGGTTGTTGAAGTGTTGAGCACCTGTGATTCGTTCAGCAGACGAAGCCACTCTAGAGAGCTGACGCCCTGCTTGTCCTTCAGCCCGGTCAAAACGGTGTTCAAGAAGTTTACCACGTGTTGGTCCACTGGCAAACACTGAAAGAGTGCAACATGGCTTGATTGACAGCTCGATACAACCAAACGCTCCACCCACCTCAGCCATAAATTCCAGAAAGTACTTAAGAGCCACCATGGCGTCTCCACTGATGCTCGAAGCGCCTGCCACCTCTTGCCACAACGTGTGCCTTATTCCAGCCAGTAAGTCAGGCATTTTCAAACCGTGGGCAGGTCTGTTGTGCATGTAATGAGTTCACATTGGTTTTTTTACATTTCCATTAGAGTGATTTCGATTTAAGTTTTGGATATGAAATGAGCGCAGTGAGTTAATGAGCTTAGCAACACTCAAACAAGGAACCTGTATACGTAGGTTTCATCTGTTACAGCCAACTCTTCACTTCCGTACGGTAGCTGGAAATCGAAGAGATTAGTTGAATTCAAATCGATCTCTGTGATGTTGCAAATAACAGCATTCAGCCCGGTCCTGTTGTACACTCTGGTTGCATGATGTTAATGTGCATTGATGAAGTTGTTGAATGTTGTTATTGGATAGTTTCGTTGAATGTTGTTATTGGATAGTTTCGTTGAATTTTGTTTCATGTTTTGGTTTCTTCATGTTTTTATGTTCCTTTATGTTGTTTTTGTTGTTGTTTTTGAGTTGGTATTGATAATCGTCTGTAATCGTAGTATTTATGTAATCGACTTCGAAATATAAAGCTTGTTAAGGTCAAAGTATTTTAAAACAATTTTCTTGATAAGACGCACAAGGTAAACAGAGCGAACATTATCGATAAACCATCAAGAAGATAAAGGGTTTTGAACCGCCAAGCTAGCATAAATGAATTCTTAATGTTTTGTGTGCGCGTTTAAACCGAATAGGGTGTGTGGAGGCGTGTTCACTACTTCGAAAAAACACCGCTGTTCAGAACTCGATCGATTATGGGTCTATCCTAGGGTTAACTTATGATTAACTTATTGATTTTTATCCTTGCAAAAATATTCGCAACAAAAACACCCATACTAGTTAGCTATTCACTGTGGAAGTGTTTGAACATCAAAGCACACATCCACTCTATCCACTTTGACGGCTTATTTTTGACGAAAAATCACTAAAAAACACTTGCTTACGCTGGCAAGCGCACGAATTGTTGGTTCGTGAGGAGGTAGAGAGCAGGCGTGTTCATGTTGTACTGGAAAGCGATGTCCTTGTGACTGCGATGAATACTCACATTGTTTAGTCTTACTGAATGGTCCATTATCACCTGAGGGCATGAGGAATGGATGGGGGATGGATGGAGATTGATGGAGAATGGATGGAGAACAGAAAGGGAAAGAAAGACGGTAGGTGAATGGAGATTTAAAGTAGATAGAGAACGGGAAATAGATTCAGATCGAGAGCTAAATACAATACAAAACAATACAATACAAACACGAATATTATTATAGTGGAATTATATAATATTTATAATAATAATAATATAACAAATCCATCTTGAGAAGCGCCAAGGCGAGCAACTGAGGCACACTCGAAAATATATGGAAGATGGCTAGAGGGTGAAAAACAGATGATTGAAGATAGTGACGGAGTGAGAAACCTTACACTAAACGCAGATTCAGCTAGTGGTTGAACAAACAGAAGAAACTCGAAAACATATCAACAAACCAGCTCTCCTAAGTGAGTTTTTTGAGCCTCTTCATCCTCAACCACCAAAAAGTTGAACGTGTTCTTTGTCTTGTTAGCTTGAACTTTCAACTCATCTAGCTGCCTGAAGAAGGCATGGAGGAATAAAGTGAATATATTTACTCCAAACTTAACCACAAATTAACAGTGGATTGAAAGATAATGAAATATAGAAAAAAAATGTTCGGATAAAATTATAATGGATTGATGGTGGCTGATGTTTTAGAAGCTATTTCTACTGGAGGTATTGTAAAGGGGGCCATGTGGGAAGGGATTTTCCTGTGGAGATGGACAGCTGCAGCATCTTCAGTAGCTCCGCATTCAAGTCATCCACAGTGTTTCCTGACATCTCCAACACATTGTTCAAATCCCATGGAAGAAAGAACTGATGTATGATGACATTTTTAGGAGCTTGTGTTGTGGACTTGTCTTGTGTGTTTAAATGCTTTAAGTTGCTTAGTGGCTGTGTGTAGATTTAATTGATTTGGTCTTTTAGATGACTAGGACTGTTTGTGTGTGTGTGTGTGTGTGTGTGTGTGTGTGTGTGTGTGTGTGTGTGTGTGTGTGTGTGTGTGTGTGTGTGTGTGTGTGTGTGTGTGTGTGTGTGTGTGTGTGTGTGTGTGTGTGTGTGTGTGTGTGTGTGTGTGTGTGTGTGTGTGTGTGTGTGTGTGTGTGTGTGTGTGTGTGTGTGTGTGTGTGTGTGTGTGTGTGTGTGTGTGTGTGTGTGTGTGTTTTTTTTGTTTTTTTTTTTTTTTTTGTTTATGTGTGGCTTGTTTTTTTATGTGTTCATACTCACGTACCCTAAGAGTGGGGAACCTGGTGACATTGTTGTTAAGGAACCATTGCCGATCTTCGCTGGTGACGGCCCCCACCTGCACCACAGTGGACCAGCCTATGGAATAGAGGCTGTGCCATTGTAGGCTGTGATGAACTCCATTCTAGCAAGACCACTAAGGGCTACAAAAAACTTAACAAACCCTTGACGTTCCTTGCAAAGTCGATGAAAGTGGGAGCGAAGGAGATGCAGTGGCCACAAGTATGTGAGAAATACTCCACAATCCAAGCAGTCCTCGAAGCAGCTATGGTGTCTTTGAAGGTATTCTCCTCCAAGGACACTATGCCATCTTCAGGAAGGTAGGTGATTGCCTGTGACAGCAACAGCAAGCTGCTTATGAAAAACAGGTGTTCGAGAGGCATCTTGACTGGCTGATGAAGCCGTGCACGTAACTTATAGATTGAGACAAAAAAGGTCATTAAATAGTGATCATTAACGTTTCGAACTTATAGTTACCAAGAAAGAACACACACGCCGCACATGAATATATAAAAATTGGTGCGTGTATGTATATATCATATATATCTGTATATATGTTGTGACTTTTTTGTGTAGGTATACATTTTTGTGTGTTCATGTTTTTTTGTATGTGAATCTTCCCATGATTGTGTATATTTGTATGCATATATGTATCTATGGAGAATTTTTTGTTTAAATGTTTGTATGGATGATGTTTGTATGTACATGCATATTTTTATTTATGTATGTAAATATGTATTTATGTGAATGCGGTTTGTATGTGTTTATAGTTTATATATATATATATATATATATATACATGATTTGGTCTAGATATTTCAGAAAGTACTGCTGTGACTTGAGGCATGTATGCTGAAGAGTTTGCCGTATGGGCTGGATGTATGAATTATGCAATTATGATTGTTACTTTAAATCGTTTTGAAGGCATTTCTTTTGAATATGTTATATATATTGAGGCTTTTTGGTTTAAAAGCAACAACCAATACTCGGGTACCAATAAATCATAAATGTTGTTTCGTTAAAGCCTTTGAAACAGAACCAAAAATGGTTATGAATGAAATTAAATTTTATAAACGATATGTCATTGTTCACAGGGTTTTTTTTATATGCAATAATTTGAACTTTACAACCTTAGATTACAGAAGTTATTGTTAGTTTAATTTTTTTTTCATTTCATTTCGATTGTTTCTCATGTTCCATGTACTATTTCCAGAATTTGTCTAAATTTTCTTCAATAGACTGAAAAAATTTCAATCTTCGTTATTAGAAATGGTTGAGCTTTTTTATTTTGAACAATGAACGAGTAAAGCAACCGATTAAGAAATTAAGATGGTTAGCAAATTTAATTTTTTTGTTTTTTAATGAGAAAAATTAGTTATAAAAAAACCCATTACTTTAATTATTTTCTTACTGTTTTTTAAGATATTATTTACTTCATATTTTTATTGTCGTTGTCTTCATTGAATCAAATCCAGTCAGACGCTGTAAATGTTACATAGCATGCTAAACAATCGAAGGAATACAAAAAAAGTCAAATTATCACAAACTGTAATGCTAGAAACTATCTTAGAGAAAATTCAAAGACAATTGATTGTATAATCCTATTTTAAACTATTCCGAATTGGAGAATAGCCTGCAAATTATATCAAATAAATACTTAACGGAGTTTTATGTTATAGGAAAAGTTGCAGAGAACAAAAAAGCAAAATAGGAGAACAGTGAAATTGATCAAACATTTAGTATCACAAGTAACTTGAAGCAAAAATTGAAATACAATTTTCTATAGAATCAAATAAATAAACTTCAAAAATAGTAATTGACTTATCACATCAAAAAACTGTCGAAGAGTGCTCATGTAACATGAAATAATGTTTTCTAAAAATGTGTGCATGAATAATCATACGGAAGTGATAAAATTCATTGATCTATAGTAAAAGTCAAAAAAGGAACCTAGATTTTGATCATGCTCTAAGATCATAGTACAAAATTGACATTATCTTTGAAATGTTCTCATAGATGACCTAAAGTGAGACAAAAAAGAAATATAAAAAGTGACGTCTTTTCGTTTCAAATTATTTTTTTAAATTGTTAAAATCTATATTCCTTTTCATATTCCAACATAATTTTTAGTTTCAAAATAAAATATTCGTTCAGTTATATGACCGATTTTCAAGAACTTCAGTTGATCTGCAAGTATATAATAAGTGTCCTAAGATATATTTATAAATTTGTAGTGAAAAGACTAATTCAAGGATCACATGAAAGAAACTGGTGAAAAAGCTGAAAGGAACAGCAAGTGTGGTAATCTTAACATTCGAATAATACTTTTCAAATGCTGTCTTTTATTAATAATAACTTTATTTTATTTGTTAACTTGATATAGTAAGAACGATCTATCATTTTTTTTATTGAATACTGTAACTCACTATTCAAAGAATACGATCTATTGCATCCTAGAGAAAGTTTTCCTGATAATTCAATTTTTTCAAAATTTCACCCACTGCACAGAAATGAAACATATAAAAAAAAGTTTTCAACCTAATGTTACACTAAGTTTGATAATCAAACTGAGAATATAAGAAATAATATGGTGTAGAAAAAATAGAATACTGAAACGAATATAGCATAAAAAAATAATTTTAGAATTTCTTTAGTTATAGAAAAAACAGAAAATGGTACAGAATGATTTATATTTTCATAGTGCTAATAATTCAAAAGATTTTCAAAGCCAAAAATTGCAAACTGCAATAAGATGTGTATACACTTAACCATTTTTTCTTTTTTTTTTCAAATCATTAGGATTTAATTTTTTCAATAATATTTCAGTTCAGAACAAACACTTTTAGAAAAGTTTATACAGGGCTACTTTGAAATATAGTTTAACTAAACTCTATGAAAATTGTCCAAAGGCGCCCTCAAGGAGGCAGTGACTGTATTAGATAATGAGTGTGTACAATACAATAGTGAGAGCTTTGAGAATATTGAGGCAGCTATCAATGCCACTTATCTAAATTCATTTTTATTCACAGTTTTTCATAATTTCTATTTATATGCATCACTGCAACATTAAAACAGCAACCAATCCATGGCAGAAAAAGTTGGAAAATGGATAGGCACTTCCTCATTCTACCTTATAATCAACTTTTTACTCTCCCAATGGGGAGATTGGATGTGGCTGTTCTCTGTGGGAGTGTACCTCAGTGAACTTTCAGACAAACACCTCCGACTGGCAGCAACCTTTGGGCTTGTGGGAGGTGGTTGTGTTTTGCTGTTTGGAGGATTAATTGGAGACTGGGTGGACCGAAATGGCAGGCTTAAAGGTTTGCGATGTGCTTGCTGCCCATTGATATGTCAAACCTTTTCATAAATCAAAATTTTCAATGTATTTGAAAATAGTGGCAAAGAATTTCATGAATGAATAATCAACCACCAGTGGTGAGGGTGTCTCTATTTCTGCAGAACAGTGCTGTGGCTGTGAGTGCCATCGGAGTTTGTGTGGCCATCAAGCTGAAGGAGTCAAATGCTTCTGTAGACCCCTACATTAAGTACTCCCTCGAGGTATTTCTTTTTCAAACCTTCCATCACCTCCTCATTCCGACCACTGAGTCAGTTTACACTTGCATCTTTTTTGATTCACAGGCATTTGTTGTGTTGATGGCTGTAGTGGCTCAATTGGCGAGTGTGGCTTACAAGATCGCCATTGAGAAAGACTGGGTGGTGGTTATCGCACAGGGAAAATCCTCCTTCTTAACAAGTGCGTTCAATGTTCAATTGTCTGGTTATGCTGCTGTTTTTGGGGGCCACAGAGCACCAAGGCACGTCAACCACACGCAGACTTGAACGCAACCACTCGCTCGTTGGACTTGGCTTGCAAGATAGTATCTCCAATGACGGCTGGCTACATCATGTCGGCTGCTTCTACATTCACGTCTGCAGTGGTGCTTGCGGCGTGGAACATCGTTTCGATGTTTGTAGAGTATGGTCTCTTGTCGCTCATTTACCGCAAAGTGCCTGCTCTCGCAAGCAAGAGTTAGTGATGTCATCGTTTGGCTGACTGGCTTGAAGTTTTCTTTGCGAATTGCGCTGTAGCTTTCTAAGAAATTAACTTTAATTTATTCAATGTATAGTTTTGTCCATTAGAAAAACTTTTATTACAATAATGTGCTTCTTCAAATGACGAGCAATGAAAGCCTCAGAACCACTGAATTTTGTGAAATATGTAGTGGGCTTAGCTACAAACATTCTTATAAGCATTTTAAGTTTGGATACCTCATTTATCGCTAGTTTTACTGAAACGGATGAAATAAGAGACGTATTGGGATGACAGACTATTTTTTGACCTAATGAATTAATTTCAAATTGGCAGAAGGACGAAAGGAGAAAGAGGAAGAAATTGAAATGATAACTGAGGCAGCGGCTCTGAAAGAAAAAGAAATGTTGAATGGGACTGACGAGAAGGGAAGTGAGATAGAAACAAAGAGTGGAAAGAATGAAAGAGCTGATAAGCCAGGGTTGATGATGAGAACTCTGAGAGTGATGGGAGGTGGGTGGAAGACATATGCACGTCAAGAGGTCTTGTGGGCCGGTGTCTCTTTGGCACTTCTTTACATGACAGTTCTTGGATTCGATGCCATCACCGTCGGTACGTCTGAGTAGCTTACTGTTGCTTAATATGTTTCTGTTGTTGCTGCTTTTGTTGCTACGCTTGTGTTTTTTTTCATAGTTTTGATAGTTTTTTAGAGTTTTATGATAGAGGTGTATCCACGTGAAAGACTCATATAGTTTCGAATGACAATTAATTTTGCTGTTGTAGTACGAGATATGACAGAGGCGTTTCTCTATCACGTTTTGTGCGTGTTCAACTTCGAAAAGTCACACATCACCACCTCCATCACTCTGCTCAACAGCCTACATCATAGCAAACGACATCACCCCTTTTCTTGTTGGAATTGCCATGGGACTGGCGGGCTTCACTGGCATTGTAGGCGCTCTGATTTTTTCAAAAATGGCAAAAAGGTGGTCATTCATTTGAAAGAACTTCACACATATAAAGTGAAGGAATCCCATTTAGACGCTATAGAGTGCTTTCAATATCTTCAAGTGGTAGTCTGAAGTAGCTAATCATAGTAATTTCAGACTTTCTATTTACTTTTTATTTTGAGTACCGCCGCCTACTTAATTATCATCATCATCATCATCATCATCATCATCATCATCATCATCATCATCATCCCTCATCATCATCCCTCATCATCTCTATAATTTCAGACTAGGTCTGAACAAAACGGGCGTGTTTTCGTTCAGTGCGGAGGTTCTTTGTTTGACTCTAGTGGTTGCTTCAGTGTGGGCTCCTGGATCCAGATTTGATCCTTATCTGGACTCGAAACACCAAAACAACATTCCGCAGTTACCCACAACTTTTTTACCCAAAAACTCTTCGGACCTGTTCGCCAACCATACCACTCAAAGCACCTACGTCACTCAAAAAAACTCCACCGAACTTATCAAACCACACGATCCAAGCCTCTTCCGTATGAACACCTCCATCATACTCCTCCTTGTCGGTATTATTCTCTCTAGAGTAGGTCAGTTGGCCTACCAGCTTTTGATGTGTAAATAGTTCATTATAGATATTATTATTAATTTTTAAAATCAAATAACATCACACTACGCCACAGGACTATGGATGTCTGACTTGGTAGTGACTCAACTACTGCAGGAGAACATAGCGGAGGAGGAGAGGGGCGTGGTGAACGGAGTGCAAAACAGCCTCAACATGCTGATGGAGATGCTCAAGTTCTGCCTCGTGGTGCTCGTTCCTGACATCCACCTTTTCGGCATCCATATCATCCTCTCCTTCACCTTCGTTTCTTCAGCCATGCTCTGTTTCTTCTGGTACGCCTCCAAATCACGGGGCAAAAAGGGTGTTTTTTCCCAAAAAACGGCCCCTAATGTAAACGAAGATGAACTTAAGCAAAGCCTCCATAATCAAGAGATTTCTTTATCTATAAAAGAAAACCCAATCTCCTGAGACCGTGCTGCAGTCGTTATTAATTGTAAAAAAATGTATTTTGTCAATTTTAAGGCATCAAGTATTGAGATTTAAAAAAATTCTAATGCGTCAAGTAGTGAGATTTTTTGTAATTTTAATGCAACAATTTTCTTTTTTTACCCCAGCCAATCTCATGTAAGCTTTTTTCTTTTTTTAGCTTACCAATCATAATTTGTTACGTTTATAACCAATAAATCATTCATATTTTGAAGTTTATTCTTTGAAGAACGAAGAAGAATGAGAAATACTGAATGATTGAATGACTAGAGAACTATAACAATTCACGATAGCAAACGGCCAGCGACCTTTTCCAAGACTTATATAAGTGAACCACAGATTTCATAAAGTTAAAAAGCGCCTGCACATTTACACAAAAGGTAACACAAACAGCAAGGTAACGTGATGCATCATTGACTCTGCTGCCTCCTTCTTGCCACTCTCTGCCTGTCGAACCTTGCCTCCATCTCTTCCAACACCTTTGGTGTGTATCGCACTACCAGCTTCACTGAACCTGTTTGTGTTTGTGTGTGTGTGTGTGTGTGTGTGTGTGTGTGTGTTTGTGTGTGTGTGTGTGTGTGTGCGTGTGTGCGCGCGTGTCTTCATGCTCTTCATACACAAATGCTACTTATAGGCACCTTGTGCAGCTTTCAGCAATTCCACTGCCTTCTCATGAGGCTCCCCCTCCACACTCTGAAACATTAAGTGACATTAGTGTTTTTTCTGAAACATATTCAAACCCTCAGCACCACAAACTCACAACTCCATTGACAGACAAAAGTTGGTCTCCTCTTTTTAAACTGCCTAGTCGATTGGCCACACCACCTGATGAAAAGAAGTAACACCAATTTTTTAACTGTAGTTTCTGAAAGTTGGAAAAAAACTCTGAGCATTCAAACCGGGAATGATTCGAGAAATGTAGATGGGTGAGTTTTGTTCCCTGCCGCCCATGACGTTGAAGCCAAGTCCTTCTTCGGTTTTTGGCAGTTCAACAATTCGAGGGTGGGCATGACCTTCACTTGCTGCAAATGCTGCTACTGTAGCCTGAAGAGAAGCAATTCAAAGTTTTGAAAATCAATAGTTGATAATCTCTGAATGAATTATTCTTTGTTTATTGGTAGTCCTTACACAATAACGGCTTGGTCTATATATCTAACTAATGTGGAAAAACAAAACTACAATTATATTTTAAATGTTTCCAACCTTTGCAGTAGCATTAGCTCGGACCTCAGGGCTCCCAACCAGATCAACTGTTTCATACACATGTTCATAAACTTCTCGTACAGCAACACAAAAATCACTTTGTAAGACTTTACTCAGACAAGCCAGCTTGCTACTTTCAAATTCGCCAGCTAAAAATGAAAAATATAATTGATTTTTGATCGAAAAAAAATTTCATATTTTGAATAAAGAAATTGATCACATTTTTGTAGAATTTCTAGCAGCTCTACAGCCCTGTGAACATCTACGGAAAAAATATGATCATACTTTGCAGAAAAGTTATTTCGAAATAATATTTTGCAAAATTTTCAATCTCAACATGAAAATTTTAAATTGGGATAATGAAAATACTATATAGAACTCAATCGGGGGTTCATTAACTCAAAACTTATATGACATATTTAAAAAATTCAACCTCTTGCTAACGATAAAGGTTCTTTACTCAAAGCCATTTATTTTTTAACTCACAACAATTAATTGATACTATTAGCTATAAGCGTATCCCTGAGCATCTTTGAAAAAATTTACTTAAAAGGTAAATCTAGTTTTAACTAATTATAATTATGGATAGTAAACCTATTTGAATTTTTTGAGAAAAACGAAAAAACTGACTTTTGAGAATTTTTATTTGAGGAATGAAGTATGATAAATATTAATATGCACCAGCTTTAGAGCTTTGTATACCTTATTCTTACGAGAAATATTAAAATCAATACTAATACCTTATCTTATAGCTGACCAAGTGTGAAGATACAAAAATTAATGTGACAACAGTACAGTTTCAAATAATTTGACCATCAAACATAAAACCGTACCTTGAGGTACCTCCATAAAAAACGAGAAAACTTAACAAACGAATAAGAATACTACTTCTAAATTCTTTAGAATTCTTTTAAAACCCAAAACATGTTTCAATATTACACAACTGGATGGTAAGTTTTCCAAAAAAATTTAGAGTTCGTCATGCGGTTTGAAGTGGCTTAAGTTTATATCGTAGACCTTCTCTAGAACCGAATAAAACTCTTCTTTCCTGTCTGGGTAGAACTGGTTTGCTCCAACCTAAATTGTTGAAAATATAAACATGTCAGCGTCGGCAAAATGAAATAAGAAGTGGAAACCTCTACAACGAAAACTTAATAATAATAAAATAAAATCAAGTTGATGGTTTTAAAATCAATTGAAACGTTTTATTATGGTATCAGCAGCAGTACCTGAACAATTTCATCCCGTTGAACCAAGTATTTATCTCCTCTCATCACATCGTCGTAAAAGTCAACAATGTCTTTGAGGGCCTGGTCAAATGGCGTCGGAGACCAATGCAACTCCTGAGTAGCCTTGGTCACATTCAAGGTTCCTGCGATTTGGGGAAAAAAGATATAAAGAATTGCAAGGTTTAGCTACAAGTCAAAAAAAATAAATGGTTTGCTCGTCGTCTAGCCACATGCATCATCACACGTACCGGCTCTGACTATAGGGTAGATGTAGAGAATGGAGTTGTCATCATCAGTGATGAACTTTTGCGGCTTGATCTTAAGGTGCCTCTCCATGCTTCTCAGCAACTGCTCTATCGTCACCGTGTCCTCCCACGCCAGGTTGTACGCCTGGGTAATAACGTGGTATCCCACAAATTGTTTTTTCGACTTTCAGCAAAAAACTAATTCAAATCTTCTAATAGAATCGAGCGTTTGTCTAGATTTGCTTCAATAAAGACTATGAAAAAAAAGAATCGAAAAATTTGCAAAGCGCTTTTTAGCAATTAGTTCAAAACGACTCCAAGAAAAACGACGTTGTTCGCTATTTTGCCACTAGTAAGGCTTGTATATGAAATTTTATCTTTTTCTCTCCTACCACACCTGGTCGAGGATTTCGGAAGCTTCTGGGTACTCGTGCACCACCTTCCTGATCATGTTGGCAACGTCTTCCACGTACACGAAAGAATTTTCGATGTTCTTGAGGAACTTGGGAATGTTGACTGGTTTGTGGGGCAACAAGGAAGCCACTTTCACCCACACCATGTACATCCACAAACGGTACGTGGTGTCACGTGACCCAATGACGTCAGGAAGGCGGAAAATGACGTATGGAACGCCCGAAGGCTCCTTGCGTTGTTCCATTAAGTACTCTTCAGCTTTGAACTTCTCTGCATGGTGGAACGGGAATAAATGAAGAAAAAAAGAAGCGTGTAATAAAATGAATCAGATTTGAACCCCTAATAAGAGCAATTATAATAAAAGTTAAAATAAAGGTCTCACTGTTGGCTTGGTGGTGGTGGTCTGCCAACAGTTTTCTTCTGGCTGGGTCTTCAGGCCTCACCGCTGAAGTCTCCTGTGGTGAGTGCATGAGTGAATGCATAAGCGGATGAATGGATAAAAGTGAGAAAATCAACGGATGAACTGGTAAATAAAGATCACCTGGATTGTTTCATTCTGAGGAGGATCACAAACGTCATAGATGGTATCGGTGCTGATGTACACGTACAGCCTGTCGAATGCTTCCGTGTTTCACTTTTGTACATAATCGGAAATCATAAGGCGAACACAACAAAACCTAATAAACAAAGAAACCGCATCATTGATGGATTTTTTTACATGCAGAAGCCAAAAAAATCGATCACCAACTTGATTTTGCCTTCAAGCACTGCCAGGGATTCTTTTATTTCTTTTTCACTGAAGGCACTGAAGTCAATGACCGCATCAAACTTCTCTGTCGAACGAAATAAAATGTCGGTAGACTTGTACGATACGTGAAGTGGCCTTGGAAGACTTAAGGGTTTATTCCATTAAAACAATATTCGTATTTTTATCAGCAAAGTATTATCTTGTTTAGATGCACCTCAATAAAAAAATTAAACAAGAAAAAAATGAGAAAACTAAAATGCCAAAATATTGCATCAAAGTAGCAAAATCAACATTTATATCAAAGATTAACGTGGTAACGCACAAACCAAGTGATTTATCATGTATTAACTCGACGAGCTCTGTGCATTCTTGGTTCAAATCTTCTTGGCGGTCGCATTTGATGTGGCGCACATGAGGCTTCACCTTTTCCTTTGTGTCCCAGTACCAGTTGCCCCTTAAGATGGTGATGAGGTTGAAAGTTATATGAAGAATTAACTCATATGAAAGTGAAAGTTCTTGGACGGAATTAGCTTTAATTTCTTTTTGTAAAGAAAATTGAAATTTCTATAAAAAGAAAACGTAAAAAGTTACCTATTAACGATGGTGACGCTATCTCCATCTTGCAAAAGACCCTCCACTGTTGAAGCTCCCAGAAAGCCGTTTCCTCCAAACACCAGAATGTTTCTGTAGGATGCAATGAAAACTATTGATCAATTTGAATTTAAATTTAAATTACAACTTTGAAATGAATTATGCAAACTTAGAATGCATTCATAAAAATTATTCATTATCTGGCACTGTTTGGTACCATGTTAATGAATTGGATAAAAGAATATTCACAACACCCGACCACGCCACCTTTTCTTGCTCTCTGCCCAGCAGAAAAGACCAACGAGTAACAAAAAACACACTTGGAACTTCATGCTTCTTTCAAGATCCGCGCCACGTCGAAAAGGCCAATGAAGAAGCGGTAATCAAGTGTTGTTGGAACTTGTTGTTTAAATAGGCATGGATGGAATGGGTGGAGTCAAAACAGCAGCAGCATCAGCTATGAGTGATGCGTGTATGGAAGATGTGTGTATAAGTTTCTTTTGAATATTCATTAAAAAGAACAATAAGAACTGTTCTGAAATATTCATAAGCCAAATAAAAACATGGGCGACGTGTTGAAAAGAGCAATAATAGAAAAAGATTGTTCTGAATAAAAAGTTTGAAAGAAAGTAGTAGAAAGTTTGATGGAAGCTGTGACGTGGAGGAGTTGAGTTGGAAAGAAATGAAGTGAAAGTTTTCGAACATTCGAGAATTCTTTAGTTTTTTGAAAACTGGAAAATTATGAATTCAATTTTTTTAAATTTATAAATATAAAAAACTTTATTAAAATATTTAAAAAAACATTTTTTATAGCTTTCAGATAGATTTCATAGATTTTTTTTCTTAGAAAATTTCTTTTACAAAGAAATTTTCGAATTATTATTTCTGAAGTCTTTAATAAAGTAAATTGAACAAAAGCTGGATATTGCAAATTGATAAATTCTATTTTTGAAGATAAAACACATCTTTTTCTTAAATTCATATTTTCCACATTCTTCTGAATTTACTATAGCAAAAACTATAAACTATTAATTCGAACGTTTTTTAAATCACCCGAAGAATAGACTTGCTTGAAATGTACATAAAATAAATAATTTCATGGAATTATTTTTGTAATAATTTTATTCAACGAAAATTATTTCTTTTTTTCCATTTAAAATTTAAACATCACCTTTACCTTATGTGTCCATGTTTGCTTACATACTCAATACCTAGGTGATATTAACCGTATACCTGACTATCCAAAAATGAATATCTTCTTAGCTGGATTTTTAATTTTGATTTTGTTATGTGTAATTTTGTTTTTGTATTCTAAAAAAACTTTACCTGTGTCAAAAGATGAAAGTTTTAAAAGTTTTCAAAGAACTTACTTGGTCGTCTATTTATTGGCAACAGGTGAACAAATTGTTTTATGGATTTATTTTCAACATTATAAAATATTTCAAGATTATTGAGATTATTCAGAAATTCAAATTTCAAACAAAACATAACTGCTACGTGTTCAATCTAAATCGATAAAACCGATTAACTATTTAAGTTATTCGTGTTTGCCTTTTAAAAAATCAATGGTCGAAATTATGATGTTATTTTTTTAAATCAATGCGGAAATGCAAATTTGAATATGGAAACTAATATCTAATCTTTATTCAGCAAGTGACTGGTTGCAAGGGCCTTATGTGTATGCCTTGTATCAAAGTTATGGGATGACCACGCACGACATTGAGCTTCTTTTTGTTGTTGGCTTTGGAAGTAGTATGGTGTTTGGAACAATTGTTGGATCAATAGCTGATAAATAGTATGTGGAAAATGGTGAAAGATGAGAGAATTGAATTTAAAATCTCAAATCACAAATAATTTTGTTAGCTAACTTATTTCATAATAAATTATAATAGTTTTGAAAGTATTGAAAAGCTTTCGTAATGCAAATTTGTGAAATTTTCAAATACAATAAATTTTCAAAAAAATTAATTCAGTGGCCGCAGAACAAACTGTATAATCTATGGCGTTTTGTACATTCTTTCTTGCATCACCAAAGTTAGTGGTTTTAGAAGCCATCATCAATGAAATTTAAAGACCTGTAGAAGAAATTTTTATGCCAGTCTAATAATAAAACTACAAGTGGAATAACACCACTACCACCACCTCAACAGCACTTCAACAACTTCCACGTGTTGTTGGTGGGCAGGTTGTTGGGAGGGGTTGCGACCTCTATCCTCTACTCTGCATTTGAGTCATGGGTCATTCTGGAACACCACAAGGTCTGTGACATCGATACCCACTTTTCACTTCCACTCAAATGATTACCTCCATCTGCAACACCTCAGAGAGGTTTTGACCCATCCTTGCTGGGCTCTGTCTTTTGTCATGCAGTCTTTGGCAACTCTGTGGTTGCCATTATTGCGGGAGTGGTCAGTCAAAAAGCAGCTGATGTGTTTGGATATGTGTGAGTTTCATGGCATCTATCACTTTCCACTTCTATAGATTCCAAGGCTATGAAGTTATTTTCATAAATTATTCATTCAATTTAAATTTATCATCCAAAGTCCACTAATTTCATCGTTATTTCAAAACTAAAGGGCTCCCTTTGATGCATCCATCATCTTTCTCACCCTCATGGTTGGCTGTTTTTTTATTTAAACTAACGATCTCACCACTACACAAACGTAGTAACACCCAAGATTACAACCGGTCTTTCAAATGAACCACAGGTGATTTTGCTGGTGAAGACTTGGGTAGAGAACTATGGAGATCAGACAGCCACAACCACCCAATCTTTCTCCAGTGCCTGGAATGTCATCAGATCAGGTACCTAGTCTGTGCTAGTCAGCTTTGAATGTTTTTCTAGTACTGACGGTTAGGGACACACACACACACGCACATACACGCACATACACGCACATACACGCACACACACGCACACACACACACACACACACACACACACACACACACACACACACACACACACACACACACGCACATACACGCACGCACGCACACGCACATACACGCACGCACACACACACACACACACACACACACACACACACAGACAAGCGAGTGTTGTGTCTGGGTCTGATCCAGTCGTTCTTTGAGGGTGCCATGTACACGTTCGTGCTTGAGTGGACGCCTGCTCTGGACCCTCCTCCTGCTGCTGACGGCAAGAAAGAGAGCATCCCGCATGGCATCATCTTCGCTGCCTTCATGGTCTCTGTCATGATTGGCTCGTGCGTCTTCGACCTTGTGAGGAAAAACCACTCCATCGAATCTTTCATGAGGTGTGTTCTGCTACAGAGCTGCATACTTCCTTGTATCTTCCATTCTCCTCATCATCACTACCTTCATCTCCAACTTCATTATTTTTGTCATCATCATCACCGTCATCACCATCATCCTCATCGTTTTTTTCCCCACTCGTGACTCACGCATGACCAAAGCATCTTCCGAACCACCACCCAACTCAGACCAGTGCTTCTGGTTGCAGCAGCCTCTCTGGCCACTCCTGTCTTCTTCCAAGGGGTTTGTGACACTCATTGTCTTGCCTCGAAGCTTCAAAAATAGATATGTTATTTGTTCTTTGTTTTCTTTATAAAATATTTGTTTATTGAAGTTTATATTATCATAAATTAATACTTTTTATTATAATTTCGTTTTTTATTTTTTCTCAATGTCACATCCCTTTTATCACCACCATACCTCCCACCACCACCAAATCTATCAATACCATTTTTTCCAGCATCCCAAATACCACCACCATTTCTATCACCACCACATCATTAGCACACCACCACCACACCACCACAGCCACTTGCACCTCAGAACCACCATCACACCACCACTGCCACGTGTACCTCAGAACTACGACCACACCATCAACACTATCACCACCATTTGCACTTCAGAACCAGCTTGTTATTTTCGTGGGTTTTCTGATGTTCGAGTGTTGCGTCGGTGTCTTTTGGCCCTCCATGAGTTCCATGAGAGACACTTATGTGCCTGAGAACAGTGAGTGTCCATGGTTGTTGACATTGTGATGTTGGGATGTTGTTGATTCTCTGGTGTCGTGATGTTGTTGAAGTTCTGGTATTGGTATGTTGTGAAGTTGTTGATTTTGTGATGTTGTTGATGGTGTCGCTGCTGTTAATGTTTTGATGTTGTTGATGTCGTTTATGTAGTTGATGGTGATTGCCGATGTTTGGAAGTTTGAATTCAGTTGTTGACGCTGATGTTGTCGAGGTTTTTGACGCTGTTGATTTTGAAATGTCTTGTTTAATCTGTTGTTTAAATACTGTCGCTGTTTTCATTGCTTTTAATGTTTTATGCTGTGAAGTTCTCAATTTTGTCTAATAAACACGCGGTTTCATACAATCATCAACCTTCCACCTCGTAACAGCCAGAGCAACCATCATGAACATCTTTAGAGTGCCTCTCAACCTCATCGTCGTCTTCGTGCTCATTCAGGTACTTTATAGTTTTATAATCATGTGATGTTGATGTTGAGAAGGAGGAGGAGAAAGAGGAAGAGGAGAAAAAAGAGGAGAAAGAAGAAGAGCAGGAGTAGGAGGTGAAGGAAGAGTAGGAAAAGAGAGAAAAGAAGTAAGAGAAGGAGGAGCATAGTAAAAGATGATAGTATAGAGTGATAGCTGATTATATGCAAAACCCTCTCAAGAGTTTTTCACGCAAGACCATCTTCAGCCTCTGCACCCTGTTGCTTCTTGCAGCCGTTGTCTGCCAATTCTACCTCCACAAGTGATCTTCCATCCTACTTTCTTTTCTTCCAATCTCCCATTACAACTTTTTTCTTTCATTAATTAATACAATCTTATTTTTTAATCATTCATCCATGCATTTACTAATTCATTCATCCATTCATGTATTTAATAATTCATTCATTCATCCGTGCATGCATTCATCAATGCACTCTATCACTCACCATCACATCCAGGATTACACACCAGACTCCACCTCCGGAACCTCAAGAGGTCAAGGAGGTGGTGGCAGAAAAGAAGGAAGAGCCCGTGGATGTGAAGGCTTAAGCGGTTTTCAAGGTCAAATTCATAAATCGTCCATTCTTCTTGTTATATCACCTGCCATTCCATTCTGTGCCTTTTGCACGGTTACCTTATTAAATATCTTTACATTTTTTTTTCGAAATTGTTCATCAAATTCCCTCTCTACAAGTCCGCCCATTTCTATTCTGACACAATTCTTTTTTCGGGCTTTTAATGGTGCCATTATTGTTTAACGTCCAGCTCACTTCTCAGCACTTGAGCAGCATACCGCGATCTGCTTTTTAACGTTACGTTGTTATTGCACTCATTGCTAAAACCTCCACAAACTCCAAAAAAAAACTACCAATGTTTTTGATACATACATGGAACGTTTGCTAGATCTTTTGTGAGCCTTTTTAGAGCTTTGGTGTAACTTTAGGTTCATCTCCTTAAGGGAATCGTTTGCTGAGACAGTTTTCTATTTTTCAAATCTTCAACAGCTGTCATTACACTGGGAATAAACATCACAAAACCTGTGTCGTTAAATTAAGTGTATTCAAACCAAGGAAGTCCAAACTGTTTGATATATACATGCAAGTACACATTACTGAGATGGTATGGAGGTATTTAGAACTCTGCTAGGACTCTTACATTGTTTTCAAAAGTACTAGTTCAAAAGTCGATATAGGATTTCATGGCAAAATAAAGAAATATTCAGAGACACATCAAACTATCAAATACAGCCTGTACATAGTGTTCAGTGAACAAAATAAGTTAACAAGGTAAAAAATGCTGATATTTAAGATGGGTACTGAAGGGCAGTTTGGAGTGACCAGGCCGTTAAGAATGCATGATTGAATACAATCAGGTAACGAAGGTATGTCCATCAATGAGGGAAGGGCAAGACAGTTTCAAAGGATGCTGATCTTAGTGGTGGGCCAAAAGAGACTCAATGCCAACTTTCTTGAGTTCTTGCACTAACTCTCCATTCTGGTGCATCTCAATCATAATGTCACAACCACCCACAAACTCGCCATTGATGAAGACTTGAGGAATGGTTGGCCAAGATGAGTAATTCTTCACACCTGAAGGTTTGTCATATAGTTAAGAACGATGAAAAAAAAAAATCTAGAAAAATTAAAAATAATGATCAAATATAAAATTATCATTTGACCCTGTCTGATTTCTTCAGAAGCAAGCACATCATGAAACTCAAAATCTTTCACTCCATGCATTTTCAAGATCTGAAGCACTGCGTTGCTGAAACCACACCTGCAATTGCCAAAATCATTTCCAATTAAATCAACGATTTTTTACAAACTGGAGTTTCGAATGTTCAAAACAAAGAAGCGTCACAATAATCACTTGGGGCTTTCGGGAGTGCCTTTCATGAACATCACCACTTTGCGACCCTTCACCAAACTCTCAATGTGCTCACCACTACCCGGTTGAAAAAAGCGCATTTGTGTAAATGCGCTTGAAATTTTCGATCCCTTGCCCAACACGCTGAATTCTCTGCCAAGGAAACCAATACTCTTTCGAAAAACAGCTTGCATTATTAATAGATGCTTTTTTGAAATTATTAACGTTCAATATAACGGACTTTTGAAAATTTGTGAATTATCAACAGCTTATTCACAAATTCAGTTAGTCCGAGTGATTCACGAAGGACAAACAATTTTAAAAGTAAATTCGTCGACCATATAACCAAAACTTTCCGAACAATTTCATTATAAAATTTAACGCATTTAAAAATGAATATAAAATTAAAACCTATTATTCCATTTTCAACAAAAACATTAAAAATTTCCTTGAAGATAAAAAAAAGATGGACAAACTTGACGCTTACTAGGTTTATTAAATTCAAAAATTCATAATTTCAAGTTGAGCCTAAACACCCTAAAACAACACTTATAAAAAACCACTAAAGGAGCTAGTTACAAAACTCAAAAATGATGAATGACGTGAATGGCCTAAAATGCACACGAAAGTGCTAACAAATAGGTTTGCAACCAGGCATGATTGCAACATGAAACGGTTAGCGAGAGTATTGTAATACAGAATTGAAAAACTATAATTTCAAATTTGAAAATATCTACACTAATCGACAGTCCCTGGTCAAATATTTTATTGGTAGGAGACACGAATTAATAATACAACGATTGAAACGAAGGAATTCGAAAAGGATAAAAATGTATATTGTTAAATGTATGTTGATCGAAAGATGCACACGTCTAGAATACTGTTACAAATGGCTTGAAATCCCATATGATAAGCTACATTCAATTTTAAGTACTAGGCGATTGTATGCTTAATGACTGAACCACCCAAAATAAGTTTTAATAACAAACAGTGGTAAAACATAAATTTCAAATTTCCGACATATGCCTTTTTCCATCGAATATTCATTACTAATGACGAACATGAATGCCTAATCTAGGGAAGGAATGGCGTCAGGAATGATGTTAAAAGTCCACTAAATGAGTGTCTGAAAAGCCCGGTAATCTATGTATTGTTAGCCCTGTGGCGAGTGAAAGAATTCTGTAGATAGTTGACGGGTGAACCGTTGCTGAGTCACATGGTTATGGCTCCCTCGTCCTCCAGGTTGGACAAGAAAGTTCCCACTCGATACTCCTCTTCGATCTGAGGTGGTCAAAAGGTGTTGAAGTAACGTAAGGGTTGATTGATGCGAGTTAGCCTCAAGACCTTAGTCGCTGAAATCAAAGATGATTGAAGTCAAATTATTGAACAATGGTGAAAGTGAATTGTTGCGGGTGATGATGATTATTAGTTGGGAAGTACTTGATGCATTAATGATAGAAAGAAGAGAAGTATAGAAGAAGCGCTCTTGAAGAATGTGGAATCAGAGCTATATAAATGCTCTGATTAGATTAGATAAAGGTTTAATAGGAGACGGAATAGATACAGACCTTGCGAACCATGTTGACAATGTCAATCACCTTCTTCACTCCAACCACCAAGCTGTTTGGTTGGTAGGTTTTGTACTGCCACTCAAAACTTACCACCACGCAGCAAATCACCAAGAACCTTATTGACCTTTCAAAAAAACCTTAACCTCATTCATCAATCCATTCATAACTCTATATATGCCTGCGCACACAGCCCTCTACCAGCAATCCAAACATCATGCCACCAACTTCTTGTCTTGAGTCATGCGGGCAATGACATCGAGATCTTTGGCAGTGAACACGTTGAGTTCCTCGAGACACGAGGTCAGCTGCTCTGACGTGCGCAAACAAGACACGTGCAAGCTCTGTGGGTAGGTACCGCTTCAGTAGTATGAGGAACTCTTGCAAAATTATTGATGATTCATTCGATTAAATCTTCCATTAGTGGCGCCTCAGTTGCTTGCCTTGGCACTTTACAAACCGGATTTACTATTGTTATTATTATCAATATCATTATTATTATTATTATTATTATTATTATTATTATTATTATTATTATTATTATTATTATTATAATTATTATAATAATTATTATTATAATTATTATTATTATTAATTTCATCGGTTGATTCATTTTCACTTAACTTGAATATTTAATTTTACTATTGAAACTTTTATGGTTGATGGAGATTAAAATAAATGACAAAATTACAATGATCATCGAAGTTTATTAAGGAATTGTCAAGCGCCACAAAAAGACCTTTTGGAAGGAAGGCAGCAGATTGAGCATTCCTAAAGCATCTCTGCATGACGTGGTCGCCAGCACCAACAACTTACGTCCCTGGGTGGGTGAGGTTGGTTGCATGTGAAAAAAAAATTTGATTCATGAAAAAAAAAACAATAAAATATTTTGAAAATGAAAAGAAAATTTAAAAAATAAAAATAAAAATCATCGAAAATTTTTTTTTTTTAAATTAAAATTTAAAAACAGAAAAAAATAAAAATAAAAAAAACCTTCGGAGGTTTTTCATTGAGGAGTGCTCTGATGGCTTGGAGCACCGTGTTGCTGAACCGAGGTCCTACAGGCACGTACTCTGGTGGTCGTGATGAGTGTGATAAATAAAGAAGAGAGATGAAGAGGATAAGGAAAATGAGAAGAATTATGGAACTATCTTTAAAAAAAGTCTTAGTCTAATGATGAGAAAGAAGAATAAGAAAGTAACAAAAATAAAAATGATGACAAAAGGTAAAAAAAAAAGAAAAAAAAGAAAAAAACTTTTGAGAAAAATACTGTTGACAAGCTACTCACCGATGATGCCTTCAAGGTCGTCGATGATGATGCACGAGTGGGTGGACTTGTACGCGTCATCGAACATCTGTGGTGGTGGTGGTGGAGCAGTGAAGGTGTCACATGGTGAAACGGATGCACTGCTATGAAGTACAACGCAATGGAATGAAATAAAATAGAATACAATACAAAAAAATACAATGAAATAAAATACAATAGAATAAGATACAATAAAAATAAGAAAATGAAAATTAAATTCAATAACAAACAAAACAATACAATACAACAATAATACAAAGAAATATAATGACAAATATAAGTATAGTGGCATTCAACCGCGGAGAGCATCAAACAAACTCGAACCTTCTTGAGCAATTGAACTCGGGCTGGTTCGTTGAGACCGATCATGCGGTACGACCTGCAGATCTTCAAGAAGGGAAACTCGCTCTTCAAGGCGAGATGAGCTGCTAATGCTGTCTTGCCACACCCTGGTGTGCCTGTGTGATTTGTGTGTGTGTGTGTGTGTGTGTGTGTGTGTGTGTGTGTGTGTGTGTGTGTGTGTGTGTGTGTGTGTGTGTGTGTGTGTGTGCGTGGGCCTAGAAGATGGAGGTACCGTGCAGAAGGGCGGTCACCAGAGTGGTTTCCTCACTGGTTCGACACTGGTTCACCAACAACTCTCCATCATTCAGAATCTGTGGGGGTGGAGGTTGGCTTGAAGCACCATTGACAAGGCTTTGTTACAAGAAGCATCCCTGCTTACCTTGGCAACTGGCTCTCCCCAGTTGATAACTCCTTGTTCCACCATCCTGTTCAACTCATCCTCACTCACTCCATGAGCCTGTGCATGAAGAACGCAAGATAAAATAATAATAATAATAATAATAATAATAATAATATTATTATTATTATTATTAATATTAATAAAAATAATAATTGATACTTTATTCAATTTAGAAAGCACAAGGCAAGCAACTGAGGCGCCTTAGTCCAGTCTTTTAGACAAATCAGGTATTGAGGATAAAAAGCAACTTTAAAAAAATTATTTTTAAAAGTTTGAATTTTTTCAAAATTGAATTAATTTTATGAAAGAGAATAATTGCAATGGCGCCTTGACACTCCTCCCGTAGCACTGACCGGCTTGATGTCGTTGGTGAGGGCGTACTTGAAGTCACTCATGCACACCTTCAGCTTCCCCGTGGCTTCAGGATCAACCTCCACCTTCGAGGTGGCCTGTGTGGTTGTGGGTGACATGATGGCATGGAGAATGGATGATGTGGAAGATGAAAGGTAAGTGGGTGCATGTTATGGGCACCTTGATGAGGCTGTTCATGGCAGTGAAGGTAGCAGCCCTCACCAGACCCTCAATCTCCGCTCCGCTGAAGTTTTTCGTCTGTAAGTTCGTGCATCACTGGTTTTTTTTATCAAATCACTCCACCTTCTAAACACCTCAGAACATATCAAAACATCACCACGAGAGATTTCAATGAAAGCAATCAATAAAAACTCAACAGCCACAATGAAGCACTCTTGGCATTCAAAAATCTTTAGCATCCAGACGTTCCTAGCATCACATACCTCAGCAGCCAACTGTTCCAAGGACACGTCAGGGTGCATTTTTTCCATCTTTTTCATCATCGCTGTGTGGATCTTCAAAATCTGCAAACGTCCATGCTCGTCAGGGAGGCCTGTGGAAAAGGTGGTGCGTGTGTTGTGATGTAGTGTGTTGTGGTGTAGTGTGTTGTGGCGTAGTGTGCTGTAGTGTGTTGTGGCGTAGTGTGCTGTAGTGTGTTGTGGTGTAGTGTGCCGTGGTGTAGCGCGTGTGTTGTGGTGTAGTGTACTGTAGTGTAATCCAAAGTACTGTAGAATAATATAATGTACAGTGGTGTGGTTTAATGCACTGTAGTATAACATCATGTGCTGAAGTGTAATGTAAGGTAATGGTGCCTGAGAGCTTCTATATATTAGTAGATTAAAAGAATTTGATTGAGGTTGGTTGTGCAGTGAAAAAAAGGCCAAAATGGAAAGAGTGGACGCCTCACCAATCTCCATCTGCACTTCCAGCCTTCCAGGCCTCAACAACGCTTCGTCGATCATGTCCTTGCGGTTGGTCATGCCTGTGTGATACAGGCGTCATGAGCGTGGTTCGTCCTTGCGGTTTAATAATAATAAAAACAACAACAGGAACAACAATAAAAAAAAAAATAAAAAAAAAAAATAAAAAAATAATAATATGAATAATATGAATAATAATAATAATAATAATAATAATAATAATAATAATAATAATAATAATAATAATAATAATAATTTAAAAAAATAATAATAATAAAAATAAAAATAAAATAAAAATAATAAAAATAATAATAATAATACTAATAATAATAATCACACATCCAACAACACTATGATGAACTTGTGCGCCTTCCACAACCAGCTTTAGCGCATCTGAGGACTATCCTCAGGCGCTTAAGATAAACAACAACAACAACAACAACAACAACAACAACAACAACAACAACAACAACAACAACAACAACAACAGCAACAACAACAATAATAATAATAATGATAATAATTAAAAAAAAAAGTAATTAATTTGTAGAGCGCCAAGGCAAGCAGCTGAGGCACAAGTGCAGTAAAGCAAGCACGTACCAATAACGAGGATGTTGTTGAGTTGGTTGACTCCGTCGATCTTGCTCAACAGCTGGTTCACAATGGTGTCGTGCACTGCAGTCGAACCTGCCATGGAACCTCTTGCCTGGGTGGTGATGGGCCAGTGTACAGCGATGCTGCAGTAGTAACTTCACCTGATCACTGGTGACCTAGAATATTTTTCGGTGGTTGCTTTAGACTACTTTGACGCACCTTGCAGATGGCATCAAGCTCGTCCAAGATGATTATGTGCAAGCCACTGTTCGGACCCATCTGTGCAGGATGATCGTCTGATGACACTGAAACTTTTAACATACTGGTACACTGATATACTGATGAACTTACATAGTAATTTAACAGAGATTAACGTGTTGATCGATAGCGATAGAACAACGCCTCATAAGCCAATGAAAAACACTCACCCTCTTCTCCTCCTCCTCCGCCTCTGCAAACAGCTTGCGGATGTTCGCCTCAGACTCTCCCACGTACTTGTCGAGGATCTCAGGTCCATTGATGATCTTGGGCTCCCTGGCATTCAGCATCTTGCCGATCTGCCGAGCCATCAACGTCTTACCCGTGCCTGGAGGTCCGTACAACAAAATGCCTCTGGTGTGCTTGAGACCTGGACGTGTTGTGTGTGTGTGTGTGCATGCGTAAAATGCTGATTGGTAACACATTGTTCATTTCAATGTAACAGATTCACACCACACACACACCCATGTCATGGCAGATCTCGGGAGGGAAGACTCGAGAGGCAAATGCACGTCTGAAGATGGATGCCACCTGATGGAGGGAAGAAAAAGAAGAGTGAATGAGCCATGCACAAGTGAATGTATGGAAGAAGATGGAATGGTGATTCACCTCGTTGTCGAGACCTCCCACACCCATGTCTGAGAAGTTCCAGTCAGGTGAGATGATCGACTGCGAGCTCTGTTTACTGGAGGAGGTAGGAGGCTCCTAATTACTTGATATTCCAAACGGAAGCTTTTTTGTTCTTCACCTCTTCTTCCTCCTCCTCCTTCTCCTTCTTTTCTTACTCCTCCTTCTCCTCCTCTTTTTCTTCCATCTTTTCTTCTTCATTCTCTTTTTCTTTTCTTCCTCCCCCTCCTTTTTTTTGACATCCATACATTTCACCCATAAGCCACTCACCCCTTGCACTTTCCAGTCAAGTTGATGGGTGAGTTTTCCGCCCTCTCAAAGCACAGCACCGTGTTTGGCATTGTCACTCCCACACTCCTCTGTTCACCAAGTATTTCACTATTTGTCCATTCTCAACCAGACTTTGACTCATCATTAATACTAATATCTATGATGATTCTATTATTATTATTATTATTGTTATTAGTAGTAGTAGTAGTAGTAAAAGTATTATTACAATTATTATTACTAATACTATTACTACTATTTATAAAATTCTCATCATCATCATCATTCACTGCACATAAACACCCACCTTGTTGGTCTTTCCCTCGGCCTGTACATCAACAGCTGTTAGAAGGTTTGTGTGCACGTATGAATTCAAAATGTATCTTTAGAAATTTTAAAAACGACATGAGAACTGAAAGTATGACGAATATTTGAAAAACTGAAAAAACATTCAAAAACCTTAGGGTTAATTATAAACCGAAATAATGTTCGAAACTCAGTTCTGTGCTACCATGGTAACTCACTGAGAATCTCTAGGATGCTGATGATGAGCATCTTCTTGTCACAGAAATTGAACACTATTTCTTGACCCACTGAGAATGCCTGTCCTGGGAACTGCATGAGAAATTCGCTGGCCATTTTGTCTGTGTCATATGCATCTGTTGTGGTGCTGTGTGAAAGGTGGCTTATATCATGATACATGTGAGTTAATATAAAACAGTACTTTTTTTTCGAAAGAAAGTTCACTTCAAGCTGCATGGAGCCGATCAAGTCTTTGCTGGCATTGAAGGCATGAGGTCTCACACTTATCTCCTGACCCAAACTCAACATACCCCATTTGCGCTAAGTTGGTTGAGTTACGGATAAATGAGTGGTGAAATAGAGTTGTGTGTTGAAAGATTGTTTGACAACAATCACCTGTGGTGCAGAGAATCCAATTGTGCCAGGTTGTATAGTGGGATGTGAGCGGATGGTGAAGATGAAGTGGTGGCTAGGACCAGTTGTCACCTCTATGTGTCTGTGGTAAAAATGTTTTTGTCATTTATTAATCACCCATTTTTTATTAAAATTTTATTTTCAGCTTAGTTAGTTTCAAAACAATCAATGAATATGAAATATTAAAAAAAAACATTTCAATTGAAAATTAGGACAAACTTGATCTTGTCGACATTAAAGTCCTTGCCCGAGACGATGGCACAGTTAGTGAGGGAAAGCTCCTCAGAGGGGCATTTGGTGGCCTTCATGCGCTATAATGAACAGTTTTGAATTTAAAACCCTATGATTATCCGTTATCTTATTATACTGATAGTAAAAACATTAGATTCAATTCACAGTCAAACTTTCAGATAGGAGTATTGAGGTGGGCTCTAATAGAGCGTATGAAAATGTTCCACCTCATTAGACTTACATCATCTAATTTTATGGAATATTTAATTTTATTTCGAAATACTTGAAGTAAATTTTAAATAAATATATTTCTCTTACCACAGCCATTTTAGTTTCCAAGAAAATTTAAAGACCACAATCGAAATTAAATTATGATTTTTAATTTTCATCAAAGATCCAAAATAAAGTCGCGATTTCGAAAAACATTTAAAAATTCTTTTTAGCATTTTTTGCGTTTATTGAACAAGATCGTAATACAATTTTTAAGCATGAGTATGGACGTGAAAAAAAAGACGAAGCCTTTAAAAACTATTTTCCAACATGTTGACGACACTTTAATATCATGGACACGGCTTTAAAAACTCCCACAATAAAAATGCACAATTTGGTGGCAAAAATGACATAGTGGTGATGATTATGACTGTAAACACAATTAAGACTAGAAGTTTTTCATGATTAGATGGAATGAGGATTGATGACAAAAATGGATCATCAGAATCTCATCAGCTTTAAATCTTTAAACCAACTTTACAGTTCTTCTTTATTTTTGTTTTTACTTTGTTTTTTTACTTTCTTTTCCTCTTTGAACTTCTTCTCTTCTAATTTGGAACACTTGTCTCTCTTGTAGTCTCCATAACAGAGAAAGTTTTTGAGAAGGTGTTGAGAGGAAGGTTTAAGCTTGTAGACATTGTAAAGTGTCACTTCTCCATGGTCCCCTATCATACTTTCACACATGTCTTGCAGCCTATATAGAAAAATAAAGTGATAAATCATAAAAACATGCTAAAAATCACTTTCTCACACCCTTCCACCCACCTCTGAGGCCACTTTCCTCCACTGGCAGTGACACCAGGAACATCTACCACTTCATCCAAACCTGGCCCTGACAATCGTGTGACCTTCTGCACTTTCTTTTGTCCATAACTTGATTTAAAAAAAAAACATGAAAATAGTGATATATGAAGTTCATTTAAATTATTTATTGAATAAACTTAATTTTTATAAAGTGGGAACACCTTAATTTTATGCAAAAATTTTGTAACATTTTACCAACCTTTTCCATCCTTCAAAGTCAGCGCATACAGAGTCCATGACATCAATCAATGTAGATTCAGGCAAGTTGTTGTTAAGAGATGGGTGCTTTGAATTATAGTCAGTAAGACCTTTCCATAACTGAAGTTAAAGTAGATAATATATTGTTTTCAAAGAATTAAATTCATCTTGTTTCTGTGATTTATATTTACCTTGAAAGAGACAGCAACACAGGCATCACATTGGAGTTCATCAGGCACAAAAGGACTGTTCATCATTTCATCATTCATGTCCTGTGGACCTGTGTTTGTTGAATACATCAAACATAAGCTTTTTGAAGCTGAAATTTCATATAAACAATTAAACCTTTTAAACATTCTAAATATGTGCAAACAAAATGTCACAAAAATCTTGCTACGCTTGAACGATTATAACCATACATTTTTGCAAATATTGAAAAGTATTTTTTTACTATAAAGAATATATAAGAATATCAAATCTACGCGAAGTAACTAGACAAAGAGATACGCCCCCGAAACCAAATAACTTAAAATGTAGTTTTTCAAATGATAATCATACTCTAAATATACATATATAGATGGTTTCACAAAAAAATTTTACATAGAGAAAGAAATACCTCCAAACTGGATAGTTCCACTGGTGCCATCATCGTTCTGTTGCAAGAAGTCGCCTAATATGAAACTACAGACAAATGCATGTATGAAAAAAATAATTTTGAATATTTTTATAAACATTTTGTTATTTTTTAATGAATAAATGAATTAATTTATTTACGCAGTAAAAAAAAAACTCGCATACACCGAAAAACACAAAAGGGGAAAACTATTGTACGACTGAGAAGAGAATAAAACTAGATTGACATTGACAACGATCTAATCAAAAATTCAAATTATTTTAGTTAAATTTATAAAAATATGTAAAGTTTAACCAAAATTTATTCATTAGTTTCTATTTATTTTAAAAATAAGTTTGAAAATGTTTTTGCATTTATTTTTCTATTTTTCTATTTTGTATTTCTACTACTTCGCCAAACTGACTTCGTGGAGAGCAAAATTTTTTTCTTGATTATAACTCCTAGCTATCTTGTCATAAAGTAGTTTTTATAAACATTTAAATTTCAATTAACCTTATAGAATATAATCAACCACTTTTCATAGCGCTGATATTAATCAAAATAACACTTCATATAGCAATGGTTTTAAAAAATTTAATGCTCTGCTACAAACTATTTAGACAATAAGTTTTTAAAAAATTCTCAAAAATAAAGTAAAGATGTAAAGAAAGTTTTAATAGAAAGAAAATAACCTTATCCTTATTTAGCCTAACTAGGCTGAATATTGTGGTTTCGAAATTCTCCGGGGTCGATGTCACTATAATAAAGTTTCTATTTGTATTTTAATCTATATTATTTGAAAAATTTAAATACTCTAAATCATGGTTTAAGCTTTGAAAATAAACCCTTATTCTGTGTTTTTTATTGGTCATTTGACAGTTTTTATGATTTTCAGTTGTTGGTAATTAAATTTTTTTCTACTATGTCGACTGTTCACCGTGTTCTGTACCATCTTGGCGTTTGTCTGGATTTGCTTCAATAAAAAATATAAAAAAATTCAATGCATTAAGAATAAACCTTGCTAACCACATATGTCATTTTTAGAAACGATAAAAATAATGAAAAATGTAATTCTGCCAAACTCGAAGGTTTAACAAAAAAGCGAAAGAATTATTATAAAAAAAAACTTTAATTACTTTATACCGTTAATCGTTTTCAATTTTTTAAACTACGAAGCTCCATATAAACCAGGGAGTGAACTCTTTTCTTCCACGATCATCAATCTTGAAGCAAAAAAACTGTTTTCCATGACAAGCGCTATAAACATTTTTGAATGGCTCAGATTAAAAAATCTTTTGAAAATTTATACTCTCAAACAAACTTTATCTGTTTGTGAGGTTATTCAAGGAAAAACTAAAACGATTATTTTCTTTTAAGATAGAAAAAATCTTTATTACAATAAACAATTTTTCAAGATTTTCAAAAATATATCCTATACCCTAGTTGATAAAAAATCCGACATATAATACAATGAAATATTTTTCTTACTCGAATTACAAGTTCTCGCAATATTTTTGGCAAGAGGCTTATCACAGCCCAGGGAACGTTTGCTTCTCTGTTTTGGTAACTTGGCACTTCCACCAGCATGCACTCTAGCACCAGCGGAGACTCCAAAATCACGCTTGTTCATGGCTAATACATCATCAGTGTTTGGTTGAGAGGAAGGTTTGGAATAGCAAAAACTTTTGTGCTTGAGAGCATGTCTTGTGAGGCGGCCGATGATGAGGTTGACGAACAGATCGCTTAAGATTCGAATGGAAAGCAGCAGCAGAGAAAATGCATTGAATTGCAAGAGCTGATCGCTCGTGTGTATCACAGCTTCTATTTCAAGTTGACTGGTTGTAACGGCATACAGTATGTGTGGACGAACAATATTTTCGTCTGTGGAGTATGTATAACAAATTAATTCAGTAATGAAACTTTTTTCCAATGCCAATTTTGTACATAAAATCATTGTTAAATAACAAGGACCTGGTTGATGAGAGGTGTTTGTGCGACACGGGAAGTCCGTGAGAAGGAGTTTGTCGAGGGTTGCTAACTTTTGTGATTGTTCTGTTGCTCCTGAGTCCAAAAATGGCTTGTTGGTTGGTCGTTTCGTTGTTACTATAAGGATTAAATGAAGAAATAGAAAATAGAATTTCAAACCAAAGCGATCAGTGTAAAAAATACCAAAAAACGAAGTTAATCATCCTGATCGAAATAACTAGAATCTTAATGCACAAAGGCCACCTGCTAAGAGAGAAGCCATCAAGTGTTGATTGTGGTTGAAGTCTTCCAAGAGAGAAGTCAGAGCAGAAAAGGTGCGAGGTACGAAAGAATTTTCTTCGGCTCTCTGAGGCTCGCAGGTCAGCTCTGACAGGCTCGCATTCTGAGAACTCTTTTCGAGCAGCCTCACCAGCCACAAGAAGTGGTGCACTGTGATGTAGAGCATGAGAGACACGAGCAGTGACATAGCGAATAGTTTTCCGAAGAGCAAACACTCTCCCACACTCCCTTCTCCAGTCAGGTCTCGTCTGAAGGAGGCGTTGAAGTTTCTTCTCATGCATTGTCCTTCATGCTTTCCATCCCGCAGCACCACTGAAGCACTTCTTGGTTGTGGAATGTGGAAGCCCCTCTTTCTCGATTGGAGACTTGTGGCACTTTGAAACTGGTTGTTCATGACAAAGATGCAGTTCTGCTTGTAGTCCATGACGTTGAATGCAATTTGTTCGTTCCAAAACACTGAGCCGCAATCGAGAAGTTTCTGCGTTGTTCGGTCGCTAGAAACATGTTTAAGATTTCTTTGGAGAGCTCCAGTAATGTGGAGTTTGCGATGAATTCCTCTGCAGACCTCGGAGACCAGACTCACCAGCCTGGAAACCAGTAGAGCCACATTAGCCACCTTCAGCAGCATCACCAATTCTGCCACGGTAGTTTCTTCTCTTGGAACTTCTCCTTCGTTCTCTGCAGCTTCGCAATACAAGCCGCTTGTGTGGTCAAGGTGCTCGCTGGTTCGATTGGTCAACCTAGCGAAGTGTTCACTCACAAAGTGCTTGTTATCCCTCAAACCTTCTTGGAGCTTAAGCTCTCTTGAAGACTCACAAGGAGTTAGTCGTGTAGGGTTTTTCTGGAAAAAGCGCATAACAGAAAATAAATTGCTTGAAGTTGTGACATTCCTCATCTCGAAAAGGGGCTTCCTTCGACTGTTTGGCAGGCTGTCAAAGCACGCAGTAAGTGAAGATAGGCCGTGTGACGCATCAGTTCTGTTGGAAAAAATCTTAATAGAAATTCTATGTTTTTAGCGCTATTGAACATTACGTATCAGCGTTAAACAAAATTTTTTATTAGATTAAATAAGCAGCTATCAAAATTAATTGCAATTTCATAACTTCATCTGAATAGACAAAATTTTTTACGGCAAAACTCACTTTGTTGTGGAAGAGAGTGACATCATAAAGTCGTCAAGCGCATGACACAGAGGCCTATTGACCTTGAATACGCTGGAAGATGAACTTTGAGGTTTCAGAAAGGAAAAGTTACTTTGCAAGTATTTCACCTGGAATTTTCCTAACTTCATTAAATTTTGTTTCAATGCATGTGTCAAAGAACCAATGTACTTGGCTTCACTGGGACTTGTTTCTACTTGAGCCTTTTGTGGCCTTGAAAGACTGGTGCTGAAGGTTTTAAGAAGGTGTTGAGACATATTTTGCGTGCATTCTTCTGGGAAGTGATTGGCTGATCGTTCAATACTAACAACCCTCACGAGTCGCGATGTATCCGGGTTGCTCAGTGCGTTGAAGAAGACAAGGAAGGCTGTGGAGAGGTAGACTGCAAGCTGGAAAGCTCTCAAAATCGAAATGCATTTCCTTGTGAGAGCGTTGTCTTTAGGCACTGGAAAAGAGTGGGGAAGAGAGATGTGGCAACAAACATTTTGTTTTAGCATGTGCGAGCGCTTGATGCTTCGAAGGCTTTCACAGGATCGCTTGTGAGGGTGCTGACTGCGTCTCTTGAACTGAATGAACAGCGATGCAAAGAGGTTCAACATGACGCAAGCCACTGCACCAGTCACCACGTGATTGAAGTTTCGAGACCTCTCAGTACTAACCACTTCGAGACCACAAGAGCTTCGAAACGGTCTGAAAGCTGGCACGAGGATGACTTTTGTGCTTGTTGTGTTTGTGCCTCTGAATGAAAGAATGATGGGACGAGGGAAGAGAAGGGAGTAGCTGGGAGAAGAGATGTTGAAGTCGAACGTCAGAGGACACTTGCGAAGGATATCGAGATCCGAAATGATTTCACCAGGTCGCCATAAATCGTACACAGTAAGCGTCATAAAACTGGGACACTTGAAACTTTCACCTTTATCAAATCATTCGTGAAGTTGAATTGAAAATGTGATTGACCAAAAATGTCACTTATATTTACGAATTAAAAGAATAAAATAGTAAAAATGCTAAATGAACTTGGAAATAAATACCTTTTAGATTTATTATATAACCTTCCCCTTTAACGAAGAAATCAACTTTCGTATCGTTAAGTGTTTTTTGCGGGGTTCTATTCCAAAACCACCACCTTAATAAAGATACATTTCCTGGAAAAAGATTTTTGCGAACTTTTCAAAGGCTAAACATTTTTACGTCCTCATTTAAAATCTTCAAAAAAACTAAAATTCAAATGACTTTAACAATAGTTTTAAGTAATTAGAGGCTTACCTTGGATGGATATTTTCAAATGAGGGGTAGGGTTTAGAGGCACTACCAAGTACTCACCCACTTCTCCCCCCACAGCCACCTCCACCGGTAACAGCCTTGGCCCCTTCTCGGATGAATTTGTTTGCTTATCTAAAAGCCATTTGTTGGAATGTTGCTCGTGTATTTTTTTCTTTATTCCAAAATCGTTTTCCCATGCAATAATCTCCTCTCCAATGAGGTCATCATGGAGTTTTCCTTCGAAAAACATTCCTCTTTCAATTGACTTCCTCAGTGAGGTGATGTTTGCAAATTGCTCGGCTTCAAACGACCAGTCCTCCTTTTCTTTCGTGCTTTCATTTTTCCGCGACCCTCGCAACAGCAAGGCGCCTTCCTTCCACAACAACGAATGGCGACTGATTGTTACAAATTCGTGCCTCACTTGTCCTTCAAGTCCCTCGTCATTCCACACGTCAAAACGCTCCTTAGGCAGCTCAAAGTTGATGTCGGTGGCACTGACGTAGAACCACAAGGAATACAGCTTCTTAGGCGCTTTCTGTTTCAAACAACATTTGACGTTGCTTTCCTTGCCTTGGTACACGGGCTGCACTCGAAGTTTGTGAGACCAACCTAAGAGAATTGCTTTGTTTTTTTAGTTGCATGTTTTATGCATTATAATGAAGAAGCTTTGAAGCGTTTTTTGAGTGCTACTCCAAATACGTTTTTTGTGGTTTCTTCAAAGCATGCATACTTAAAAACTAAAAAGAATTGTCTCAAAATAATTAAACTTGAAAACCTTTGAATGGATTACTTGATAAATTATTTATGTAATAAGTATTCGTTGAAACTAAAAGAAAGTAGCCTTCAAAAACAAGAAAGACGACAAGCGTTCTTTTTAACTCGTTCATCCATCCACACCCCTTTCATCGATTTCGCTTCTTCCGTCTCTACACACCCATAAATCGTTCCATCAACCCATTCAATCCTTTTCGATTTCTCCATCTTTCATTTAATTTTGAAAGCAATACATCTATTTATTGTGAAGACTTCACATCCATTACTCGTGAAAGCTTAATCCATTACTTGCGAAAACATCACAAACCTGTTGAGCACTTTATCATTGAGCGCTGGCACTGACGGCTGTACAAATGCTTGCAGGCAAAGGAAGCATGACACGACACGAAACACGCCATTCTTTCTGAAGGATGTTTGCATACACGTCATGAAAGGCAGTGGTTGATGGCGTCATTATAAAGAGGTGTTCCTCACCACTCGTGTTAGTGGAACACTGGTGACCGCAGTGAGTACACGCCTGCAGGGACTTGAAGCAGGCGCTGGAAAGGGCTGAAAAATCATAAAAGTCGCTTGTGGAGGAAGCTAGTTTGTCTACCATTTGACGATTTTTTGAAATTTTGATTAAATCCGCCCTGGTTTTCGATGAAGTTTCCTCCTGAGTTTTGGTGTTTGCAATTCAAAAAAATCATCGCTAAAAATTTCTATTGAATTAAAAATTGAAAAAACAAATTGCCAAACTAGAAAGTAAAACGGTCGATGAATGTAATCTCGTGAAACACGAGACAAACACCAACAAACCGTGATGAAACAAGGGCTTTCTTGATGGGCTCCTGCATTGAAGCAAACAGGGTCGCTTAAAACTTTTTCCTCTCCACGTCCATCAAAGACACCACTACCTCCCCCGTTGCAAGTTGACTCTTCCCCCCCACTTGGCCCATCCTCGAAAGGATCTTTGAAAGAAGCCACGTGGTGGAAGAGGTGTTCCGAGCACTTGCTCACTCTGACGTTGGGTCGTTCTTGCAAGATTACCTTGACAGTGGTTGGCAAGGGCTCGCTGTGGAAACAGTTCAAGTTGCTTTGGTTAGTGTGTAATAAATAAAATATTTCGTACCTACCTGCAAACGCTCGTTATATCCTTTTGCGAATCCTCGTTATCTTCCTCATCATCTTCGCCTTTTTTATGGTTTTGTTTGGCCTTTTCGTTCCTTTGTTGCCACCACTCTCCCTTTCCACAGTTTTCCTGGTAACTGGAGACCAGACTGATGTCCTCCAGACCCAGGTTCAATCTGAGACCACTTTTGCGATACCAGAAAAAGTCGGCCACCTGCTTGTGGTGCGTGACGTAGTAGGTGGTTTGGAGGGGGTTTGCCGTGATAAGATCCTCCACGAAGTACCTGTCCTCTTCTCCATTGGCGTTCAAAGTCACTGGTTGTGGTTAAAACATCAGTAGTGGGGTTGTTGAAGAACAATTTTTCTGATTTTAGCTTCAACCCTTACTTATTATTATTATCGTCACTGATCTTGTGTCGGTAGATAACCCTAACTCTGATCTTTTCCTAACCCTCACCTTTGTTGAAAGCTTCCAATTCCTCGTCGCTGTCATGCGTCACCTCCTCCTTCCCACCAACACGACGATCTTCAGCCAGCCTTTCTTTGCCAGTTGCAAATGTTTCTGCAATGGTCGTTTACAGTGTCCAGGAGTTTTATTTGATAGTTTTAATGGCATATATCATTTTATCTCAATGACACATGCCCATTGTTTTCTTCTAAAGCACTTTTGAGGCGATTGATTTATTTCAATATAACTTCAAATTCAAACTTTTTTTATGTCGAAAATTTTTTTGTGACACATCAAATTCAAAGTGCGGGTTGAGAAAAAAAAACAGACCTTTTCAATACGTTCGAAACTTGCTCGAAACTCATTTTAATTTATTGTTCAATAAGTTACCAGCTCACAATGGCTGTGCTGAGCTTGTATAAAGCAGGAATTGAAAAGGAGGACAAGTTTAAAGTTAGATTTTTCTGCTTTTTTTCAACTCGTCATAAACAAAAATATTGCTACACAATTTTACGGGTTCGGAAAAATCTCGGTGGGAATTTAGCAAATAAGCTTGAAAAAAGACTTCGAGTCATAAATTCATTGGCCGCAAGAAAGTATTAGAACATATAGGAAGGAAAAGTCAACTTTGGAATACCCAATCCAGAAGTAAAAGTGTAATAAAAGTATAATTCAATGAAGCTTTTGGCTCAATTGAACTCAAGTCCGAACACTTGCCCGCAGACGTGCCACAAAAGTTAATCCAAAAGTCCAAAACACCTCCAAAATGACTTTTTAATAAAGATTATTCTCGTCACTTTTATTTTTTTAATCATTTTGATAACACTTTTTTTTTCTTTTTTTCTTATCTTTCTCATTATCTGTATTTAGAGGTTAAACTATGTGATAGGAAATGTCCACAATGTTCTATCTTGTACCTTTTCCACAGATAGGTTCCCATTTTTAAACTCCGCTTTGATTTGATGCGTCCTTCTCTACGCTTTTTTTTCTTTTTTTTCAGTATTTATATTCATCTATGTCGCAAAAAAATTTCCATTTAATAACAAAAATTCTCTTAATCTAACCATGAAAAATTTCCACTTAAAAAGTTTGTTCAAACGAATCTTCAGTCAAAAGGTTTTTATCCGTAGAGGGTTTCAGTCAAAATGAATTTTAAGTCAAAAATAAATTTAGTCGACAAACCTTTTGAGTTATAAAATATTTTTTATTCAAAATATTCCGGTCAAAAACAAAATTCATGCAAAAAATTTCAAGTTAGACAAATGTTCACTTCGAAACATTTTTTATTCAAAAATTATTTTCATCATAAAATTATTTTTCAGTAAAAAAACTTTTCTCGCGAGATAAGGCCAGTGGAGGCTCTCAGACCCAATCCAAGGCTCCATGTAGGCAAGTAGAGCGATAGCCATTGTCATTTTTTATTGTCAAAATGATTTTCCATAAAAAAATTTACATATATAATTCTTCACCTTAAAAAAATTTCACCCAAAAGTATTCTTACTCAACTACCATTTTTCACTCAAAAACTTTTATTTAAAAAAAACTCCACTAAAAAACTTTTCACTCAAAAGAAAAAAATTTTCTTCAAACAAATGTTCCATTGAAAACGGTCTTGGGCTGCAAATAAATGAAAGCGAAGGTGCAGTTACTCTGAGGTTCGATCGAAGTATCTTTTATAATAGCTTACCACCCACATAGTTTTAGTTTTTTTGCACAACGTGTCAAAACTCTCTTTGTTCACTTGTAAGCTTTGATCCATTGTCTTTGAAACAACCTTTAAAGTACCCTTTTATATTCTATTTTCTGCTTACTCCATAAATAGCTTCAAAGTCTTAATCTCATTTGCATGTATTAATTTGTCAATGTTTTTTCCTTCATGGTACATGTTCCTTCTTAATGGAATGCTGGTCATTGATTTGTGTAACTCACCTCTAGACTTTAAACTCACCTTTTATATATCAAAAATGAAAAAAAAATTCTAACTTTGTTTATCTTGCCTTTCTTTTGTGGCTTTATAATTTTTTAAATGACCGCTTTGTTTATAAATAGCACACAGAATTGTTAAGGCTTTCCATCTTTCTATCTTGCGGGCCTCCACACACACAAGCCACTTCTCTCATTATCCCAAAACCTATGAACACTATTTTCTCATATTTATCATCCATTCTTTATCCTCTGAAACTCAGAAACCTAATTTTCAGTGTCTTAGCTCTCTTCTCATAGCACCACATCATCTCATCCATCTTGCACCAAGGAGGACTACACCCTACATCCTTTCTCCGTAAGTCAATGGCGCTATCAAAAGATACATATATTGCTTCAACCTCTGGTGTAATCCCACTCTTACGTCAAAGTTTCCTCCAGCCTACACTGATCAACTTCTGAGTTGGCTCCTCTGCACACATCCTTCACAGTTATAATCCATTTTTCTGGATTTCCATTGACTCTCATACATCTCAGCAATTCCTGTCTAGGGATTGTATCACAATTTTCGCACGACTATAAACATAATCTGGGTTTTTTTCATTTCTTTGAATTTTCCTTCATAGTATTCTTATAGCAAACCATTTTACTTTTTCACGGCCTAAACTCAATCTTTTTTTTACCGTAATCACTTATGAGCTTTATTTTTGTGTTTATTATTTTCTTAATTACTTTCCAAGTATGTCTTAATATTTTTTTCAATTTTTCGAAAACTTGTATATCACCTTTACTTCATTCAGAACCATAGACGTAAGGTTTTTCATTTAAAAATTGTTCTTACTACTAAAAAAGCCAATAGAATTTCACAGTTTGCAAAGTCTCGTAAACTAACGCCATTTTAATAATAAAAGTAATTGTATTTTATTGTAATTTATGGCTAACTTCCCTCGCTTGGGGGCGAGGGCTAACAACGTAAAAAATTGTTAATAAATAAAAATTAAAAATTAAAAATGAGTTAGATGATGATACAAAAAACAAAAATAAATTCAAGATTAGATTGAAGTTATGCACGCTCGTGGAAGATGCTTATAAGGTTCCAGCATGCAGCCAGGCAAAAGGATCAATTGGAGAACGCTATAAGTGATGGCTGTTTGAGTGAGTGCCGTGCTTTGCTCATCACACTAATCACTCCTCATTTGTCTTGCTTCTTATCAATATTTATATTCCTCCGTGGAAGCCTGCCGAGCCATTAATAATCACGCAAAGGAAACAATCTCGTCCCAATGTCTCACTTACAAATCCCTTAAAAACACAAAGACAACAACTCACCATAAATAGAAAGGGGAGTGTCAGAGGTTCTTTGGTCTATCACCAAGTTGTTGTTGGAACTGTTAAATACCACCCGGATGCTGGCTGTGTTTTGGATATGATTTCAGGACATTCTTGTGAATGAGGGTGATGAACTTCTTCAGCAAATGAAATCTTGAATAAGCTTTAAGAAGTTTTCAAAACTGTTAAAGCTTGAAACGGTGAATTTTCACCATTCCAATTTATGATAGATTATTTCAGACTATCAAAGAAATTTTTTTCCAATGTTAGAGACTAGAAATTATTCTTCAGCGGATGTTGAATGCATAGAGGGTTATTTCAAATGTTAATTTATTAACATTTTTTATTAATTTCTCTCGATTTCAACCTTGTTGTTCCCTTCGATTCACCCACCTAGCAGCTTGTTGGAAGCAAATTCGAACGTAACTTGGTGTTTTTCGAACCTTTCACAGGCCACCAAGCAGCTCACGACACAACAAGACGCCATGACACTCATTACGGCAAGGCACACCACCACCACTGAATACTTCACACCTCCTTCTTTCTTCAATTTGTCTCTTTCCCTCGAAGAAACTTCAAACTTCTGTGGTGGTGATTCTTAGATGATGTGGTGGTTGTGGGTTGTGTGTTACATATACCTGAATCTAATGACGCACTAATCAACTCAATAACAGTACCTCATCTTTCCATTTCTTCTTTCATTCATTTCACTTTTTTCATTTTTTCCATTCACTTAAAATCATTTTTATAATCTTTCCATTCTTTTTGTATATCTCCCTTTTTCAATCTTTTCTTCATACCTTCCTCTTATGACAGCGACAAATTTAATAACTCCGCCTCACCCGATGTCTAATGACGCAATAAAAAAGACAGCATCCATCAAAAAACCACTTGGTGCGACGCTCTAATGGACTTGCATAATTGGCTCCATCTATGGGACTTGCACATGCGCGGATTGCCGTTCAACGAGGCAGTCCCTGCATTCCTGGTATCCTGGAGAACTCTCAGAAACTTCAAAAAGGCAATCAATTTGGACGTCTGTCAGTCTTTTCATTGAAGTACCTTGTGCGTTTTTTTGTCACATTCCAGAATTTTTAAACGCGAAAAAAACAAAGACGGTCAACTGTGTTGATTTTTGAAACGAAAATTGTGATGGAAAAGTACATACATGTATTTTTTTGCAAGATTTAAACTAATTTAGTCTAATGCTTGCGACAAATCAGTGGAAGCAAATAGATGGAAAGAGTGAAGTACTAAGGCGTTAAAAGGTCGACCAGGTGTGAAATGTGGGAAAGCTTTTGGTGCGGTGGCACGTCTGTGCAACAGTCCATCACACGTCCTCTTGCTCCAAAAAATTCGTTCAGTCCGAAGTTTTGTCATCCAAAAAAAAGATTAAACTTTTTGAAAATTAATCGTTAAATTTCACCAGTCAATACAACTGCGAGTGTTGGTATGTTATAGAAAAAATGGTTGAATATAAAATTTTTCTTATTCATAAATTTCACAAACGCATCCAGCTTCTTTCACGCAAGTCGTGCGGATGTTTCGATAATTTTCGCTCTATAAATCGATGCCACACTCCATATTTCACCTTTTTCTCTTCTTGTTGCATTTTTTTTATTTATTTTTTCTTTTTTTCTTTTTTCAATTTGTAATTTTTTTATTCTTTTTTTTTATATATTGATTTTTCCATTCTTCCACTTCTCTTATCTTTGTTTTTCTCATTGTTAATTAATTTCCTTTGCTTAGTTTTTATTTTTCATTATTTTTCTATTCAATCATTCTTATTTTTTTGTTTTTTTTTGGACTTTTCTTGGTGTTTACCGGTCTATTTTTCTGATAAAAGTATAAAAAATTATTTTTATTTCAGTTTCTGTGTTTCCATACTCGTATTCATCATCACAGTCGCAACTGCAGACGTTGAAGTGAAAGATGGTGCATATTCAAAATAACTTAATCGAATGCCTTCCAATTAGGCTTCCACCGTGTCCCTTTTTCATTGTTGTTTTTGACATTTTAACATTCAGATTTTTCCACTAAAAAATTTAATTGCTGCAATCGTATGTTTTAGGGAGTCCTTTGATGTCTTGTTAGAAGTTCTCCAAAGTCAAAGACGCTCTCTCGACTCCTTTCCACCTGCTTCGAATCAAAAGCCTCGCCAAAATGTTCAAAGAGCTGGCAGTAATTCTCCGATTTTTTTAATTTGATTTCGTAAAATTTCCATATTATATATATTTGAATAAAATCTTGTTTATCAACCACAGACTTGAGACAGGGGGTTGCTGGTGCCAGCGGGTGGAGGAAGGTGGGGTCGTGTTTCATTCGGAAGGTCGTCTTAGGAAGAAAAAAACTCGAAATAAATCATCAGAAATAATATTCAAGAGTAAAGCGGTTATGATTATTTCATAATTCAAAATTAAATATGTATGTCTTTAGATGCACGCCAATATCGTTTAAATGGGAAGAGTACTATTGATCGGGGTGTTTTCTTATCTCTATAAAACACACATTATTTCAGGAATTTTTTTCTGCATAAGTCAATCGTTTCATTTGTTAGATGCATCAGATAAAAAGCGCAAAAATCCATCGTTCCTCTCATCAATTGCACCGCCACGCCCTAAAACATCCTAGCAGACTCCGAACACCGATTTCATAAGAGGCAATTAAAAGCAGTGCTATGCGACGAGAAGCATTAAAACTGTATAAAGTTAATTAAGAAATGAACACTTCAAGCAGTCACCCATACAGCACTCTAGGCGCATCACGCTCACCACTTTAGTTCGCCCAAATGTAACATCAAATTTAATCAATTCCCTATTCTTCGCTTTTATTGCTTCTCAATAGATACACTCGAGTGATATTCGTGGTTATTAACTATCACCACACAACATTTATTTTTCTTTCCCCATTTGAGTGTATAGTTCGAGTATTAATTTTCAAAGAAAAACGAAATTAAAAAGTTTATTGAAAATAAAGTGATATTTTGTCTCAAATTCTGATGCTATCTTTATGAAGCGCATGTGATTGATGCAATTTTAGCCGCTTTTTCTCCATGTCGCTAATCCTTCGTTGCGTGAATTTATAATGACATTGAATAATTCGAAGAAACAAATTGGTGCTTGCCAAGCAAGAGTGATTTTTATCCCAGCTTATCTGACATTTCACCATTTGAAGCTGAAAGTTTTCAGAGGGTCTTTCATGCTTCTTTATCATTTTTCAGAATTCCATTGCCACTCAAAAAACCATGAAGTTTCTGAAATTTCCAACTTATTCACGAATCCAACAAACTTACTCGCCGATAACTTCGTTTACAAGGAATAAATGAAAGGATGCCAGCACCAATTCCGACTTATAGATTCGAACCAAGTCGACTTTCATTTGTGTCTGTATCTCTCCAAGTTCTCCGAACTGGTATTCGAGTGTCTGAGAAATGACAATTCTCTGACACAACTCTCATTTAATTTTTTTTTAACACTTCTTCTTTCAACTTCATTCGGTTTCAATCGAGCTGGTACTCTTTTTCCCTAATCAACGTCCAGTGCACAGAAACAGTTGGAGTTTGAACTCTAACGTCAAAATGTGCTCACATTTTTATTTCCTAATACAACATTTACTCAAAAAACTTTGATATTTAAACACACTAAAATTACAGCTATTCTTGCCGAATTTTTAGGCTAGTAAAACTTTACGGGGTTAATGCCACTATAATAATAGTTGTATTTGCATTGTATTGTATATTAAGCAATAAATAGCAACCAGTTAATCTACTATGATCTTCTCATAAAACTCCCACAAAACAGACATTCCAGGAATTAATGCTTCCAAACCTTTTTGGAAAGTATCTCAAGGGACCTGACCGAGAAAATGAGACATTTATTTAAAAGAGCAGACAAGCAGAAGAGACAGTTTTTGTCTCGGAGCATTTGATCGATTGAAAAAGCCATTGCATTAACGAGTTGTATTGCTCACAGTTTGCCAAGTGTTTGTAGGTTTGTACGTGTGCGAGCGTCAATAAATCATTCAGACTTCAGACACATCACCTCTGCGCTGGCCTCCAGGAAGTCTGTCCATAGTGTGGTTTCCACAAAAGACGAAGATGATGATGGAAGATGTGATGAGAAAGAAGAGAATGAAAAGGAAACCACTAATGATGATGTAAGGATTCAGTAGGGAAAATTCATTTAGAGGAGCTTGTTCTGGTGCGCCCTGCAGTTTAGTTGTGTTTATTCAGTGAGATGTATCATAAAATTAACTCCACAAACATTCCAACCTTAGAAAATTTATTTTTCAAACATTCACCACAGCTTATTATTTCTCAGTCATCAAATGTTAATTCTTCAAACGTTCACAGCAACGCAAAGCATCCACGTTACATTGAGTACTAACAATCACGAAGACGAGAGTTGGTTCTGCTCTCTCGGACTTCTCGAAGGAGTATTGGAAAGCCATGCCGCTGTGTCGACTGCTGGTGGATGCAACTTCAACGTTGATGAAGCTATTGCGGTCATTTCCACCGGATTCTTCCCAGTCCCTCAAGTGTATGTCTCCCTGCGAAGGTGTTCACTCTGAAGAAACCGCTTATTTAAAATCAACATTCTAATAATCTAAGCTACTCTAATCTTATCTGAATATTTGTAAAGCGCTTTTTGGCACTTTGTTCAAAGGCACTAACCAAAAGATTTGTATAGCTCGGATTACACATTTATTTAAAGCGCTCTGCCACAAACTGTATAAATAAAAAGGTTTGAAGAGCTCTAAGAAGATGAAGTAAAGGTGGAAATGGTATGAGGCTGGGAAAGAGGGAGTTGATAAGAGAGAATCATAGTGAGAAAATGTAGATTCAGCATTAATATGCTTGAAAATAATCACAAAAGGGAAATGAGTGGAAAATCTGATTCCTATGTGAGGTTGCAATCAGATTATTATTTTTATATATAATCGAGTGTTTTTTAAAATTTATTTTAAACATGGGAGTCAAACATTTTTATTGATTTTTTCTTCAATGGTTGCCATGCAAAAAAGTTCAAAACGAATTATATATGAGAATTTATAAATGCCAGAAACTAAGTGGGCATACTCTCGGGAGCTTTGGTGAGAGTGTAACGTAGAGTCAAAAATAATTTAGTATGAAAATTTACAAAAAGTCAAACGCAATAAAAGTAGCAAAGAAACTATTAGTTAGAGGGTGGGATTTTCAAGTTTCGGTTTTTTAACGCCGCGAAGCTGGGAGAAAGAACGTTCTGCTACAGGTTTTGTTTGTTTTATTGAAATAGAAAAGTCAAAAATGAAACTTTAACTACGAATTTTAGAATTTTGTGGGCTCGGGTCAATTAAAAACTGAAAGAAATAAGTCAAGAAGTCGAAAGGACTTGCTAAAGTACATAAGATCGAATTCAAGAGAGTTGAACTATTCTTCCAAAAAACAATTTTTTCGGAAAAACAGGAAATATCAAAAAAATAGATGAAAAATTAGGAAAATGAATTAGAAATGTGAGTCATCAGTCCTCAAGTCTGGAGAAATTAAGAAAGACCTAGAATAAAAATTTGAAAACGTAAAATATTTTTAAAAATATCCAAACAAACCTCTAGAACAAGTTTAGAGTAATTGAAAAAAGTATTATCGTGAAAAAACGAATGTTTTTGGAAATAGTGTCATGAAAGAGATGCGGAGTGAAAGGAAGAAGAGAAGGGGTATTTTTATATGAAGCTTATGATACAGAACTCCATTTAGATACAACGGAAAAGACGGATATAATTAAAAGTGGACAATGCTTGCTTCAAGCTTCAACTTGAATGCCTTTTTATGCCAGCTTCTTAAGGTGAAAGCCATGCTCCGTAAGTGGTCACACAAAATATTTTTACGCAATTAAACCATACGGGTTTCTTATCGCCTTGGAAACAGTTTCAACATTTAAAGAAAAAACCTTTCAAATGGACACAAAATAATTGAGACGACAAACTTAAAGGATCGTTGCAGAGGCATGCTGAGACGCATTAGCCGAGACTACGAAAGTTCGAGGCCGTACGTCCTATTGTCTGCGGATAAATTTCCTGCTTGCTTCGTCGCTTATTAAACCTTCTTTTTCGTGTCGTTACTTGAAACTCAAATGGAAAATGAGTGAATAATGAATTTATTTTTGTTGAAAGATTTAATGAAAACCATTTATCACCATCAATGCAAAGTAAATAAACCATTATTTTTTTTTTTGCCAGAAAGAAAATTGAAGATGTAGATTTTTTTAAACAATTGTTTCACGAATTAATATGGCTGGAGGATAAAAAAGAACGGAAATAATTAAAAAATAACAATGGTTAGAATGAAAAACTGGCCACGAAGAACAGTCAGGTGGAGACGTGGGTGGTAAGCCAACATGAACCAGTGATGAAAATTTTTAATGCAGGTTCTTCATGAAATCTGTGGACTTCGTGAAGCAAAAACCCGAAAAACTTTCCAAGTAAATGAAGTTGGAGGGTTAAGTTTTAAAAAAACATTTGGACGTGGAATGATTCGACAAGGCATTTCACTATTGAGAGCTTTTCGAAAAATCTAATGCAGAAAGTCAGGCTTAAGCTTTTAAAATTAATTCTCCATTAATTTCCAGTAATCTTGTTCCGAAATTGGAGTGTCTTTTTTAATCAAAATTTAAAGGCCTCGAAGAATTAAATTTGCCATGTCTTTTAAGAA
>OX387249.1:7463871-7511371 GCA_947562095.1 Branchellion lobata
TCTCTGGTTTAATTTCTTCATTTTTTTGTTTGTTTTTTTCTCGGTTCAGGTTTTGTTTTTTGTTTTTTCCCGCCTTTTCTCCTTCATCACATTGCAATTCTTCCGCTCTTTCAAGAATCTTTGTATCGGCGTCATCTTTCAAATCATTCATTACACTTACTTCTCGCTTTTTGCTTTCGTTCTGATTTACCTCATCAGCTTTATCCTCTCTCCCGTCTCCTCCTTCATTGGCGACTTTGTTTTTTTTTGTTAAACAATGTCGTTTTTCAGCATTGGCGTTCCTCTCATCATCTACCTTCATAGCTCCATTGTCCCTCCCTCTTTCATACCTTCCCTCATCGTTACTTTCAGTTTTTCTTTCACTATATTTTTCATTACATTCTTCTACCATATTCTCTTTTTGTCTTCTTTTCTTTTCTTCACTCATTCCTTCCATCTCTTTTTTTCCTTTCTTTTCTTGTTCATCAGTCTCATTACCTTCACCATCACTCACAACCGTTCTTCCATCCATTTTCCTCGCTCCTTCTTCATTGACGGCATCAAACTCAGAAGTCTCTTTGACAGCTTTTTCGACCGCTGTTAATGTCGTGTCTTCTGTGTGGAAGATAGTTCAAAGGTGAAGCGATCAAAGTCAATACTCTTTGATCCTCTTCATTTGTGCTAAGACCATATATCAACGAAAATTTTTCCCTTATTGGGAGCGAAATAACGGGTATTTCACGTTTTTAACATAAATTACTTTTTCAAACTGGCGGGTATCTAAGAGAAGGCAATTCAATTGATGGATTTCAAGGATTGATGTGTTCGCTGTGTTCAGTGTCAGTTATTAACACTCTCACATTCCTTGTTTTGTTTTTAAAGCAGTTAATCAATTTTTCAATGAGATCCAGATATCAGCTGAGCTGAATCTTTCAAATGACGATCGTCACTGCTCGTCACTGGGAGTTCGTTGGTTTCATAACCAATCTCTACGAACGCTTGGAGTTACGAGCAAAACTGCGCAAAATTTTTCTTTTTCATTATACTTCCTAACTTAATTCAAAGTTACTTAATTTTTTAAAATTTAATTTGGAAAATGTTCAACTGCTCTTATGTGGCACAGGCTCATGAAAGATTCAAAAGGCCTTCTTCACTTTGTTATATTATTCATAATTCTAAGCGAACATGTGCACAAAATTTAAAAAAAAAATTAGAGTATACTTCAACTGATCTATTCTTCGCCTTGTTATAAAAAATTAGTAACATGAACCTGAACAGAGGATGGTTAAGAGGCCGGAAAGCAGGAAGCAAGAACGTTTTAAAGTTTTCAATTTCATCTTCGAAGTTCTCAAAAAAATTCAACTCAAATTGCGAACCAAAGTTCTTTTAAATTTTTGAATTTAACAAAATTTTACTTTGGCACTTTGAGTTAAATAACGGCTTTTTGTATAAAAAAAATTCACTCCGTTCGGTGGCTTTGTGTGTTTTATACTGGGTGTTGACAAGGCAGGCAACCTGAAGTGACCGGTGCTTTGTTAATGTCAACGAGATGCCTTTTATAACTTAATGCATCATTTAAAAACAAAAATTTGATTAAAATTAATACTTCTTCACGCCCTAAAGTTCGTTAAGCTTTTAGGCACACACAAATCACAATTTTTCATCTAAAAAATTGATTTTTTTAATAATAATGAAAATATATGCGTCTGTAATCCTATATATATATATATATATATATATATATATATATATATATATATATATATATATATATATATATATATATATATATATATATATATATATATATATATATATATATATATATATATATATATATATATATATATATATATATATATATATATATATATATATATATATATATATATATATATATATATATATATATATATATATATATATATATATATATATATATATATATATATATATATATATATATATATATATATATATATATATATATATATATATATATATATATATATAGGATTACAGACGCATATATTTTCATTATTATAAAAAAAATCAATTTTTTTAAAGCATTCTATAAAATCCTTGCCTTCAACGTCATTCCTCGTGGTCGTGAGGCTTGTTTGTTTGAAGAGACATGGTAGTTCACCCGTCGCTGTTTTATGACTATTCACACAGGCCTTATGGTTTGACACATTTATGATATATCGAATAAATTCTCGGTGAGTTCATATGCACAAATCTTTGATATCTAACTTTTGTTCCCATAAAACCTTTCGACCCTAAAATACAATGGACTTTTTTCAAGGTTTTAGTAATCATGCAGAAAGCAACTTCACAAATATCAGAGTTTTTTTTTACTAGTAGTGTAACCTGTGACGGCACTGATTGTGATTGAGAGGCGTCGTGTGACTGCAACTGGCATCTTGTCTCAAACTCCCTCGTCGTCATCTCACTAATCTGGATATTAGGCCGCCTTTTCATCTTAGTTTCATTTCACATCACCACCGTCCCTCTTCTCCAGCCATCAAACTTTAACTTGACGACAATGTTTCATGAAGTTTTTTTCATAATTTACGTTTCCTTTTGAACCAAAAAATGTCGCTTGTTTGTTTATAGACGTTATTAATGGAGGCATAACTGACGGACCTAGGGGTACAAAGGGGGAAAAGTTGTGTGGCACATTTTGTTATTAAACGAATTTTTGTAAGCGCTTAGAAAGGTAATATAGAGTTGCATTTATTCATTTATGCGATGATAAATTGCTTTGAGGTTCTCTCACATGTGACACTGGTTTTTCTGGGTATAAATCAAAAGGTATTTACACAAGAATGGAACTCATGGGAGATATAACATTATTTCCCATATTTCATCGTATCACCAATCTTGATTTAGTCGTTTTTTTGGCACCACCAAAAGCGTTTTTCTTTATTTGATTTTAAGAGAATTCGTGAATTTTCGCTTTAAAATTCACTTTTAATTTCAACTGAATTTAAAGTTTTTCAACTTACTGCCATTAATTGAATAATTTTTATTATTTTTATTATTTTTTTAAAATTATTTTTTCATGATTAATCTAGTTTTTTTTAATTTAATAAAAGAACTTTTCGATCTCTCATCATCAGTTAATTATGGTTCGGCGTATATTTTTTATCTTATATTTAAAATATATAAAATAATCATTGCCTTTTTTGAACGCGTAACCTTTCTTCAAATTAAGTCAGAAGTTTGATTTTTAAATCTTTTCAAGCTCTATAATGACTCTTCCATCCTCTGGCAGGAGGAATGTATCTTCTTCTTGCGCTTGTAATTTGTCTTTGATTTACTTGACAGCTCTTTTCTACTTGAACAACTAAACAGTTATTTGATCAGTAGGTCATTGCTTCCAATATACCTTATGTTGTTTTTGCAATGTTTGCTTTATCTTTATTTCAAACAACTTTTTTTTTACATAGGTGTTGCCAAAAGCTCTTTATTCAATATTCTATCATATACTTTACTTGAAATTCATACTCACACTTCGTAATAGCACATTTTGAGTTATGCCGATTGTCGCTTGTGTAAAAATATTATTTAAACTAGATTACATCCGCAAAAATTGGATTAAATTATAGTTCAAATGTTTTACATTTAAATATGTAAACTTTAATAAATGTATTAATTAGTGAACATCTGTTATGTTCTCGAAAATGCAGAGAAATAACAGCATCGCTTTCTTCCAGCACCATTCTTGCTAATTTTGTTGCTTTGAAAATCTCTTATTAACCTTGTTAAAGATGTCTTTGAGTGGAATAGTTATCTCAGATGCAACCGTAAATTGGAATTTGAAACTTTTTCACATTTTTTATCAAATCTTTAAAAAAAACCCATTTTTCTTGCAATATATGGATGAATGTCTTTTCAACTTTTCAAATTCTCAAACTTTCTGTGATGATATGACAATAAGATTATTATTCTTTTATTTATTTTTACGTCACTAAAATCTCATATCATTCTCAATAAAAATAAATCTCACCAGGATGGCAATAAAAAAGGTAAACTTATTTTTAGTACTTCTGTAAGATTATGTATAAAACCACTTTATTATTAATGTGGATTTATTATGCGTCATTTAGGCATTTAAATATAAACCATTCACTTCCATTGTTGGTTCCATTAGTTGTCACGAGACACTACATGAATTGAAAAGATGCATGATACGAATATTTTAATAAACTTCCAAAATCTGTGGACCACCACGCAACATTAAAATTATGCCTTGTAGATTTTTTGAGCTATTTCATTTGAAAGGCAGCCTAGTGAACTAGCAGTAAGGTTCAGGATTTAATTTTATAATAAATTCGGGGTTGGCTTATAAAAAGTAGTAACTCATAGAATTTTTTTACCGAACACTTTGTCCGTGTGGTTTGGTTTAGTAGATAAGCAACGATTAAACCTTGCGAATCCTTTTGAGCGATTGCATAAAGGACGCTGTAGAAATACACAGCTTAGACTATATTTGATTTAAAGCCGGCACTAACTCAGTGAATCAAAACAGCTACCGCTTATTTCGTTAACCTACATTGCTGAAGCCCATTTTTTATGTTTAAAACCATTTTTACTGTATTTATTTTTTATAGGCTTATAAGCGTGTAACATTCTCATCACTCACACAACCAGGACATAGAAAGGCTGGGGCGAGTGGTAGTGATCTTTTGCGTGTTAATGATATGTTCCATACTCATAGACTTTACCATTATAACTTTCGTCACCAATGAAGAATTGTCTATGGTACAACTCGCCTTCAGGGCCTATGCAGTGGCGCTCATTTATAACTATGGCTTTCCCCTTTCGGGAGACATAAAGACTGTCACCATCCAAACCATCTGTCTCTCGATCTTTGTGGCCAGTTTTTTGTTCCCCGTCAAATCTTATGCCATGGACCAGGTGCTGCAAACTTTGCAAAAGACTGCATACATCGTAGCGCAACTCACCGCCAAGTTCATCGTCTTTATCTTATTGGAAGAAAACGTATTCAAAAGATACAACTAAAGCGACTTTGCGGGAGATGAAAAAATGGAAAAACTAAGCAATCTAAGAAAGTTCGAAGTGAAAAACCTCCCCCCGAAAACGCTTTATGTAACTATCATTTGCTTACATATTTAAGAATTAATAACAAATTTTGTATTTTGAAGAGAAGAAGAGCTATATTATTTTTTTAATGAAATGACATTTTGAATCAAATAAGATGTAATAAATATAACTCTTATAAAAATAATTTTCATGAATCAAGGATGAATATTAGAATATTCTTGCTGGGTCTTGGTGGCTTTGACTAGAGATGCCTGGAGCTTGTTGCTCGCATCGAAGTCCCAGTGGTGTTGGCATGAAATGGAGGAAGGCTAGTATTTACAAATGCAAGTCAGTGCAGGCAGTGCAGTAGCACCTCGTTGAGGATCCACGATACGCCTCTCTGACCACCGCCGCTGTCTGTCGCACGGCACGACGAGAGAATTTCGTCATCGCAGCTGGGAGGCAGTTTTTCGTAGAGAAGACTAAGCAGGCGTTCTTTGTGTGACGCCACCTCTCGAGTGGTCTGAGCCACGTGCAAGAGGATCAAGGCCGCCTTCCTCAGCATTTCTGGACTGAACTGGTCGTCAGATGAGGTGGATGCCGAAGTGAGGATGCACAAATTGAGTCTCAGGCACTGCACCTCGATGAACTTGAAAAGAGAACCGACGAAGTTGCGGTCCATGGTGAGGATGCTGGTGAGAGAGTTGTTGGCTTGCAACAGACTGCCAACCAAGACCAGAGCGAATTCCCTGCTCACCTGCTTGCTCATCCAGTCAGCACTGGAGGTGAGAAAAGACTGGTGCACGGGATTGGAAGAGGGAAGGTGAGACATACATGACGTTAACATCATCATTTCCTCTTCAAAAAGGTGGTCTCCCTCGGCTCCGAGATTGATGAGCCCGCATAGGTGGTTAATGAAGAGGGCGATTCTTGAGAAGGGAGGTGTGCACAAGAGCAAGTCGACGTTGCAGTCTACAACTGACAGCTTAGAAGCCGCCTCGAGAGCGAGGTTGTTGAAGGAAGGCTGTATGGCTCCAGGGTCGAGAAGGTTGAGTGAGGCGTTCCTGGTGACATCTGGGTCTGAGGCGTAAGTGGAGGGACACGTGCACCAGTGGAGCAGACCGTGCAAGAGGGGTAACACCACTTGTTCCCTGTGGTCTGACAGATTGAGGCGGCCCGCTATATTGGCAATGATCACTAGCACATCCTCTCTGATGCTTTCAAGAGTCCTCCAAAAGGTGCGAGTGGCCACGAGAGACAGCGGTTCGTTGTCATCGGCTTCGTTCTTGGGGTGGCTGTCCCGCTTGTGCTCGTGTGCCAGCATGAGCAGCTTGCCTGTCATGAAGAGGAAGCCGGCATGCCTGCAGAGGTGCTGTTGATTGCTTGAAATGAAGGAGAGGCTCCTGAAGATGTTGACCAGCTGCATGCACCTGCCCTCCACCTCAACAGCACGGTCGTCCCTCATGTTGAACACCTCCCCTTGCAGTCTCTCTGGCTCCACGCAACTGATGCTCTTGGAGTAATCGCTTCCACACAAGTCGTCCCGGATGTAGCCACCCTCTTGCAATCTCGATTCAATCTCCTTCCGCACCCACTCGCCCAGCCTCTCCTCTTCAGCATCCACCCCTTTCTTTCCGTCCACGTCCGTCTCTTTCTCCACCCTCTTGGTAACTTGAGCCTCTCTACACCTGAAGTACCTTTTCCTCAGCACCTCCTCATCATCTGCCACCTCCATGTGACTCACCACGTGGTCTGTGTTGCTATGACGACCATCCACATCCCAACATTTTTTATCCCACAGAAAATCCTCTTCCGTGTTATCATCTTGAAGTAAGCAATTGTCCTTTTTTCTTTTCCACTTTTTGCGATCATTCAGACTCCTCACAGACTCACAAGCACCTCGTTCCTTAGCAACGGCCTCTTTGACGTCATCAAAGCCATCCTCCTCTTCTTTCCCTTTTTCCTTCTCCCCCTCTTTTCGGCCTGTTTCTTTACAGCGGCCAGTAGGAAGAGAGAAGTCCTGTTGGAAGAGGGCCTCGAGGGAGGACTGGAGGTGCTTGAGCAGCACATCGAGCAGTCCGGGCAGACAAGAGAGCTTCACTTGCGAGGTAGCCTGGTCGTCGGCAAAGAGGCCTGTGAGAATGTTCAAGGCCCAAGCTGCCTCAGACAACTGACCTGACCGCAATGCCATCATCACCCTCCACGAATCCACGTGTCCTTTGGGGTGGTTGAAAGTTTGAATAACACTGAACATAAGATTTGCAGTAAACAAACGAAGCAGCCACCATACAAAAAACACAACATAAAAATTGCAAAGCACAAGAAGGGCAAGCACCTAGCACTTTGAGACTCAGTTTTTTGAGGCGCCTTCTCGTGAGACGCACTGCTTCGACGCACGTGTTGGGAGGCCTGCCCACGTCTCTCTGCATGCCTGCATCTCTCTGTAGACCCGTGTCTCTTTGTGTGCTTGTGTCTGAAGCCCTCTGTGGAGTTCAAAAAGATGATAAAGGTAATTAAGGGGGCGACGACGATGATGGTGATGATAACAATGATTTGGTGATAGAAATGATCACCTTGTGTGGTGATAGTCCCATTCTAAGATGTTCAAAGTCTGTATTGAGTCTGATGTTCCTGTTCATAGCTGTATATTCGTGCGTGTGTGTGTGTGTGTGTGTGTTTGTGTGTGTGTGTGTGTGTGTGTGTGTGTGTGTGTGTGTGTGTGTGTGTGTGTGTGTGTGTGTGTGTGCGTGTGTGTGTGTGTGTGTGTGTGTGTGTGTGTGTGTGTGTGTGTGTGTGTGTGTGTGTGTGTGTGTGTGTGTGTGTGTGTGTGTGTTTTTTTTTTTTGTGTGCGTGCGTGTGTGCATTTTCGCATCTTACAATACCGATTAACTAATAAACTGAAATGCATTGAGGCGAATGGGAGTTAAAGTACATTGGTTCTGCATGAGGTCCATGGAGGGATTTGAGAAAGAAGGCTGGAAGGACGGCTGGTGGCCGTTGTACATGGAGTAGGAAGAGCCGGAGCTGCTGTGGTGGTGATGAAAACGCCAAATTGATTTAGCTCTATGAAACAAGATGATAAAATACAACGATGAATTATTATATTGGCATTAATGCAGGAGTTTCAAGGTCAATACAGGCATACAAGGACCGATTGATACGGGCGATGTGTTTGTGAGCCACGAAGTTGTGTAAAAGTCAAGCTGAACCTATTGTTTAGTCTCCTTGAAGCGTCGGAGGTGTGAGGCGAGTGGAAGTCAACTCGTGGGTCCAAGTTTGGATGGTCTGTGGGGTGGAGGTGTTGTGGAGAGGAATGCAAAAGGTTGCGTCCCAAGCACTGCTCGAGTGGTCATCAAATGGGATACCTAGAATGGACTTCTCAGGGTTGTTGCGCTTGCTGGACTTCTTGAGAGGCTGTTCAAGGTAGGCGAGGATGGGGGCAGGATCGATGTTGCCTCTGTCTCGCATGCACTCAAATGGAAACACAAATCTGCAAAGATGATGATGGTAGCTCTCATTGAGTGGAGCGAAAATTCGAAATTTCAAAAACGATAATGTAGTGATGAATGTGAACAGCCCTGCACTCACCTGCCATAGTTCTTCTTGACTACGAAGCCTGCACTGCTGGAAGAGCCCATCTTGAGAGCCGAACTCACATCCCTCCAACGCTTGCTTTTTGACACCTTCACAGTGTGGTGACGGAGTGGTTGAGAGAAAGAAGCATGAAAGTTGTTGAATCATCTTTAGAACTACACCACGCCACCACCACCCCTTCACCACTACATCAGACCACCATCCACCCTAGCACTACATCACACCACCATCCCCCTCAACAGTACATCACTCACCAACACCACCTACCTCAACCATGCCTCCAAACTGCTTGACGATACAATAGAGCTTGAAAAGATCGAGGGTTTGTTTGCTGACAGTGGGGGTGGTGGTTATCGGCGTGTCTCTCTGTTGCATGAAAGCGAACAAGTCCAACATAAATAGGCCCCTCTCCTCCTCTCCTCCCATCTCCATTAGACGTGAAAAGGCTTCGTTCTTAGAGTACCTTTGCTGTTGTTGTGGTTTTAGTTGTTGTGGTGGTTGTTGGTGTGGCGGTTGTCGTTGTTGTGGTGGTGGGTGTTGTTGCAGTGGTGGTGGTTGTTGTTGTTGTGGGGGGTTGACAAAATGGTTACATTGAAATATCGTTGGAATGATTGTTGTTGTTGAGGTTATTGTTTCATTGGTTGTTGAAGCTGAAGTTGTAGCGGCTGTAGAAGGTTAGAGATGTTTGTTGAGATGGTTATAAAAAGTTTTTGATGTAGTTGTGGAAAATGATTGTTTGAATTTCTTGTAGATGTGGCTCCGATGGTGAATGAATGGAAGTTGTAGGCACAAAATCTAAAAAACAAACCATATTGATGTTGAGTTGGCGAGGGTCCGAGAAGGTGTTGAGTGGAATGTATGTGTGGTCCTGTGAGTGGGGAGTTATCAAATGAACACATGAGGCTCACACATGGTAAGAGACATTAATAGGAGTGGAAAAAGTCACTCACGAATCTGATCTTCTTAGAGGGCCTGTCTTGATCATCACTGTGGGAGGATTGCTTGCCAGGGAAACTCATTTGGGTGTCACTGGTGCTACCTGTGTGTGATGGTAGTGGTGGTGATCAGTAAGGGGGTCAGAAGACAAGCCACCATGACAACTCACTCTCGTCGAACGAATCCACGCTAGGAGGCTTGCTGTCAAGGTGAGGCACCTCATCCTTGCGCCAACTCTCCGGATCCTTCTGCTGCATGAAGTGAGGCAGTCGTTGAGGCATGAATGGCTGCACAGGCATGCGAGGGTGACCGGGTGGGTACATGAGAAAGTCCTGGGAGTAGGGAGGTGGCGGGTGCGGTCGGAAGTTTTGAGGATTGAATGAATATTCATTTGGTCGGACGGGCTCTCCATCGTAATATCTCTTCTGTGCAAAAGGCATGCTAGGGTGGCTTTGAGGATAAGGAGAATAGGAGGGATGGTGATAGTTGAAAGAAGGAATTGGTGGAAAATTGGGATGGGGGCCTGGAGGAAGGTTGGGAGGATTGTTGATGGGAGCTTGGCTGGGAGAGGGATGTAATGGCATGGAAGATGGAGGGTCTTGGGGAATGAAGGGCTGCTGCATGCCCGTCTCTGAGGCCTCAGCACTCTTGCCTCTGCCTTCTGCGTCCTCCTCAGTGGTGTTGCCATCCACTGTGTCATCATCGTCTTCATCCTCTTCATCATTATCCCCTCCTTCAGCCTCCCTTTTGGGCGCACTTTTAGCACCTTTCGATCGTTTGTCTGTTTTGTTGCCATCTTCATCTTCGTAACCAATGGTGTCCTCACTGGTGTTCTTGCCATCTTCTTCCTCCTCCCCCTCATCTCCCCGAGCCACCTTGTGGGGAGCTTTCAACTCCCTGGGAGGAGCCAAGTTGAGACTTGGCGATGGATAGTTGTTAGACTGGAGAATCCGCTGGAGGTGTGAGGGTTGACTGGAGTGTGAGGATGGGTTGCCCTTGTTTGAGGGCATGTTGTGAGTGGGCTGATCCGGCAGACTGGGAGGCTGATTGATGAAGGAACGAAGGTCTCCCCGGTAGGGAGGTTGCAGAGGGTGCGCCCTCATTGAACGCATGGGTGCCATCGGATCTGTCTTCATTCCTGTAAAGGTTGTGGTATGGTGATGGTGTGTTACATGTTGTGGTATGGTGGTGATGGTGTGTTACATGTTGTGGTATGGTGGTGATGGTGTGTTACATGTTGTGGTATGGTGGTGATGGTGTGTCACATGAATTAATTTGATGATCATAGTTTGTTAAATGTTTTAATGTGGTAGTGCTTTGTTGAAGATTGAGAAGTGGCATTGCAGAGCATGAGCACGCCTACATACTTTGTTGTTGGAAGGGGTGGTAGGGAGGCATGTTGGGTGAGTACTGGTGAGGTAGGAAGCTCGGAGGGTACTTGTTGCTTAGGTGCTGCAAGGAGTCTGTAGGGAAAAACATGTCCATGAACCAAAATCACACGCACACCTAACACTTACCTTGACTTCTTCCAGGGGTCAATCTCTTGCTTGGATCATTATCAGGACTGCTCAATTCATTCCTTTCTTCACTCGCTCCATCCATCCTTGCATCACTGCTCTTCTTGCTACTCACAGAAGTGATGTCATCCCCATTGTCATCATCTTCATTCTTTCCTCGCATTCTCAGAGCATCTTTATTTTTATTATTGTTATGGTTTTTATTATTATTATTATTGCTCTCATTATAATTATTATTGGCATTATTCTTGTTGTTTGTTTCATCATCGTTACCATTGGCAACATGAGAAGAGGTGCCCGGTGTCAAAAACTGGTTTTTGTTGTCAGCTGGTTGTTGCTGCAAGTTGAAATGTTGTTGTTGCTGTTGCTGCATCATTTGTTGTTGTTGTTGTTGCATAAGCTGCTGTTTTTGTTGGTATTGTTGCATGTGTTGTTGCTGTGCAAGTTGTTTTTGTTTCATGAAATGGTGTTGTCTCAATTGTTGTTGCATCTGGTGTTCCATTTGTTGTTGCTGTTGTTGATGATGCTGTCGTTGCATATGCTGCTGTAGTTGTTGTTGTTGCATGGGGTTCTGGAAGGGCTGCATGTGGAAGGGAGGTCTCTGGAAAGAGGGGTACATGCCTGCACGAGGAAGACTTCCTGCAAAATCACCTGGACCCTGGCAGGTCAGATGAGCGGTGGTTAGTGGATGGGTTAGGAGTGGTTGGTGGATGGGTTAGAAGGAGTGATGAAATAATGATTTCTAGGAAGGAAGAGTGATGTTTGGAAAGTTAAAAGCGGTGGTTGGTGGGTGAGAAGTGATGGTCCATGGGTGGGTGAAAAGTTATGGTTGATTGGTGATATTTCAGCGGTGAGATGGTGACAAGTAGCTTATTGGTTAGTGAATGAAAAAAATGAATTTGAGAGCAACATTTTTGAACAAGGGTATGCTTTTTGGTAGGTGTTAAGGGGTGCATAGTTGACAGGTATGATGAATTGGTTAAAAGATATAGAAAAAAATTATTTCCAACAAAAAATATAAATTTATTAATATATCTAAATGAGCAGGGTTTTGTAAATTTCCTGAAAATAACTTTCGAAGAGCATTAATTGGACCATCAGAGTTATTAAAAAGTTTAAAAAATTGACAAGTTGAGGTTCTAATGTGAACACCAAAAAATGTGAAAAAGAAAAAGAAAAAAAAAGAAGGTAAAAATGAAGGTGATGATGGATGCAGTGTGAGTGTTGCTGAGATTCCAGAGGCGCATTAGAAGCTGTCAAGCATGAGAGCAATGGGAGCTTAATGAGCATCATGATAGTAAATAATAAGGTATAAACACAGCTGCCTCATGTTCTATTACTCACACCATTGCTATGAAAATAGCATTGGTGCATGTACATGCATTCATGCATGTGTTTGTGTGTGTGTATGTGTATGTATGAGTATGTGAGTGTGCCTATGTGGCATGAATGTATACATAGTTTCAAAAAGATTATAAGCATGCTTAGGTATGCGTATTGCAACTAACTGCAATAGCAGTTGAATACAAAATAAGGCATTTGCTTTAGTGCCATGGTGACAATGGAATCAAAGGTGCCTAGCGATAGATCATTTCACTATGATATATATTAATAATAATAATAATAATAATAATAATAATAATAATAATAATAATAGCAATAGCAATAATAATAATGATAATGATGTAATGACCAACTGCTTGAAGTCTGTTTTTTAATGTAAATGTATTTTTAAGTACTTTAATATTTTTATTATTATGTATGATTTATGAATTCAAAATGTATAAGACCTTGCAAAATTCATTCGCACAATGAGATACAACCTACTTCTTAAAAAATCTATTGAGAATTAGTTTTAATAAAAATATCAAAAGTAGATTAGTTTGTATTTTTCTCAGTTATTTTCATGTTTTCCATTGAACTGAAAAATTTAGTTGATGAAAAAACAAATTATGATGCATTGTTATATTAATAGAGATCCTTCACTTGAGAATAGATAAAGCATTTATCATGGTTACCTGCGCCATCATGCCTTTTGAATCTCTTGTGTGATTAGTGGGTGTGAAAGATGAAAATTTTTTTGGATCTCCATATTGATGAAAAGAATTGTTTTTTGGGTCATCTTCTTGGTTTATTCCACCATTGGTGCTTCTTTCTGAATCATTAACAGGTCCCGGATTTGAAAACCGAGAATTCTCAAGAACACCTCTAGGTAGCGTCTGATGTTCATATGGAATATTCGGCCAATTCATTTACACTTTTTGAATTAGAATGTACTAACTTCCGGTGTTAAATTCGATCAAATATGTTGAACAGACGATATGACTGGAAAAAAAGTAGTAAATATGTGTTTTAACGGTGATTTAATAGCCATGAAAATTGCATAGGGCAGTATTGAGCTTTCCAAAGAATGAAAACTTTTGTCGAATTTTAGCGTCGGTATCTACAATATATTTTCAATAATTTTATTTTGAATTGTTAAATAATCAAAATTTAAACATTACAATAATTGGCCAACGTAAACATAAAGATTGAGAGAGTTGCTAGCAGCACAACTAAACAAAGACTGCCTATATTATACACATTCGCATATGAAAACTCGTGAATCCGCCATTTTGATAATAAAAGGTTAAAATTGAACTTAGATAAATGAAAAGTTTTGAAAAATAACTGAAAATATGTAAAATTTTAAAACTTTTACATAATAAAAATAAATAAAAAAGTTAATTCAAGTTTCAAAATCTATTTTCAAACGGCATTACTTTTGCAACTGAGTTTTAACGTGAATTGTGATGTATTTTCATTATTTATTGTGGTCGGTAGTGATATGTGCTTGAGGTTTTTAACACAGCTTGTAATCTTTTCAACATTTTCATTTTTTTTCTATCGGTTTCCCTATCTCCTATTACCTTTCATTTCGCTTGAACCTAATACTCCTTTATTGTCTAGCCATTCAGCCAAGCTAGCACGACTTTTATTCTTTACCTTAAGTTGCAGATTTTCAATTTCATACCACGGCTTCATTTTTTCCCCATTTAATCACTCAGATGAGCATTTCAATTTGAACTTTACTAAAAGTCTGAAATGTATTTTTTTTATCCTATGTGACATTCTAAATTGACGTCTTCAAAAGCTTTAACAAGTTTGTTTTTTTTTAAATTTCTGAAAGTTTTCAACCTTTACTCACCCATAATAAAAAAAGTATATGGCGTTGTTTGACTTTTGAAGAGCGCTGAAGAGGTACTTAATATTGATTAAAAAAATAAAAATAGAACTAGTTTTAATAAAAACATGATCATCGTAATGAAAGCTTTTATTTTATTTTCAATTTGTTATTTTTTAATAAATAATTTTTTTTAAATGTCAATTCTTAAGTTTTTAAAATGACAACCACAACCTTGACATGAGTGATTGATAGACTCGTGGTTGTTGTCTATATAGACAGACACATCGTCAAACATTGCGCTTTTTATGAATTGAATGAGCTTAAAATCAGTTCTTTGATTACTTGGTTCATTGATAACTAGGTCAACTCGAAACTGTAAAGTTTGGACTATAAACGGGTTCAGTTAGTCTGTGAAGATATTCCGTTCTTGTGTTAACTGACCCAGAACATTCTGTGAATATCTCAAGCTTATCTCTATTACTTCACTACTTTCATTTCTTAAATCCCTTAAAACTTTGTTATTTAAACAGTTCGTAGCAAAGCGCTCTTGACAGTGCACTCAGCGCTATACAAATGATTTGATTAGATTATTTTAGATCCTTGCGCGTGTTTTAATCTTATCTGAGCTACTTATTATAAAGTCTGTTTTTATCCTATAGCGTGTTAAAAATTAGTAAAAGATAATTCATTGAAATTATGTAAAGAGGCCTTCAGAAGGCATTTAAAATTGAGTTTTTGGTAAAATTTATACATGCGTCAATGAAAGCACATAACAAGACACCGAACTATTTATTCAAATTTAGGTATAACCCAAACTAGTATAATGTTTTCTTCAAACTATCTTTTAACTTTTCATAAGTTAATTCCGTAGCATATAACCACAGTGTTCCGTAGCGAAAGCTTATCAAAACTTTAAAAGCTATTATTTTTTCACAATGACAATTTAGTCGATTAGCGAAACATGCAGCGTCCAAGAAGGTTGTTAATATATGTTGCTTTGTTGGGTGGGGTGTGTTTGAAGGAATTGAAAAGAATATCCAGATATCTCGAAATATTTTACTTATAATTTTGAAAAAAAAAGTGCCTCTCAGTTCCTGTAACTGAAAGGTTGATAGAAAGAAATTTAATGAGTGGAATTTGGCAATTGCGTTTTAAGCTTTCTTTTAATGCCTCACTTTTTCCATGTATTGAAATGGGCCTTTATTCAAACAAATACAGACAAACGCTGTAGATACTTAAAACATTGCATGACTTCGTGGTCGTCATTCAAATGATAAATACCTTTTACGAGCTATAGGTCTTATTATAAGTTCTATTCAAATCGGATGCTCGTGAGAAAATATTCTTGAAACGTTATGACAAGGAAATTTTATTACAAGCGTTGCTTAATTATTGAAAAACGAAAAAATTCTCGATTTATTTTTAAACATTTTCAAAATATTAACTTTTCTAGAAACCAAATAAAAACACTTTAAAAGATGGGTTCATCATTCGAGGCGGCAGATTCGTAACCTTCATTTTCACCGTTGTCGAAGTAGTTGTCCAAGTAATCTGCGTCCTATGAAAGTGATCGTGATTTTAAAAAAATTATATAAATGATTTTCATTTAAATAAATTATTTTTTAAATTCCATTTCATTATATTCATAATTAATTATTTTTTAATTATAAAAAAGACCTCTTCAAGTGGTCCATCTTCATCTTCTTCGTCTACATTCTCATCAAGATCATCATCAGCATCATTAGCACTTTTCTTTTTTTCATTTTCTTCATCTTCAACCCCCTCAATTTTGGCCTCATCATTTTCATCATCCATGTGCTTAAAAAGTAAAATAAAAACAAGTCATGATAAAATAAAGACTGGAAAAGACAAAGAATGAAAAAAAATAGAGTATAAAAACCTTTGAAATTATTTTTTCGAAATCTTCTCTTTCAATTTTCATTTTCTTCTTATTACGTTTTTTTTCTTTATTGTTTAATTCTTCAGGAAGCCTTGAATAATCTAAAAAAAATAATAGAAATTTAAAAATTGTTCTTAAAATATTTAATCATTTTTATTGATTTTGAACAGATAAAAATGGATTCTAAAACTAAATTTTGAAACTTGAACTCAACCTGGAATAAATTTCTGTTTGTTCTTTTGAATATATTTGTCAGAGTACCTCTCAATATCCTTCTTTGGAGGTTCTCTTTCTTGGAAGTAACATGTTCGTTGTGACCAGTCCCTTACCTCTTGTTTCATTCTTACAATAGAAACATATTTACCATCTGCTTCCAAAGGCATTGGTGTAAAGAATAATTTCTGAAGCAAAAAATTAGTTTTAAACAATTATTGGATAATTCCAAAAAATACTTGAACAAACAGTGAAAAATTATACAAAAAGCAAAAAAATAATTAGGTCATCAGAAAAATTGTCACACACTGGATAATCAGGAGGCTGCTCAAGAACTTTTGGTATATCTTGAAAAGCCCTATTTTCTCTAAAGTTTTTTTTTCTCCATGCCATCTCAAAGTTAAAATATATACAAATGAAAATATTGATTGAAGCTCAAAGAAGTTGGGAAATTTGTTGAAGTTCCAAACGCTGCTATTTGTTATTTAATACCTATAGTCACTTTTGTCGATTAAAGCCCTGTATACACTAAAAACCGATTTAAGTATTTAGTTTCAAAAATTTTGTTGATTATGAACTTTTGTAAAAAAAAATTATGTGAAAAATTATGAGAAAAATTATTAAAAAATAAAAATTGAATTAAAAGTAATGCACTTAACAGAATATCATTTTTCATCAATACTCAGTATATAACAAACCAACAAATTAGAAGCTCCATCATATGAATTCAAATAGCCTATTCTGTCTATAGGTCCTGTTGCTAATATGAGAAGCAAAAATTATTCATTTAATGAGTTTCTGAAAATACTTTCAGTTCTGTTTTTTTTCTTAGATGGTTCTTTTTGCAATTCTATTGACAATAAATTCACAGCTGAAATTTTTTCGGGAGCGACCGATTGCTTTTATCAAAGCATTCATGTTGGGAGTCAGTTAAAAGCTTCCTTCCAAGTAACTTATTAACACAATTAGTATCTATAGATTTTGCATTTTGATAAGTATATTTATTATTTTGCATTTCATTATTGATATTTTACTAGTCTATAACACTACTGCTAAATATATAAAATAACTATACTTTTTCAACTACTTATTGAGTTAAAAAAAACTAAATTGTTAAATATTGTTTTGTTTGCAAGTTTCCAAACTTATTTCATACTTTTATACTCACAATATCCATGCCAACTCAACTATTCCAAGCAGGTTTTAAGTGGAGGTAACTATGATATATCTTTCAGTATCCATGATCCATTCAGTTACAGAATGGTCCATGATGATAGACTCACTAGCAAAACACATATGTAAGCTTTTTCCATAAATTATGTTTTGCATGTTTTATTTATTGTAATTACACTTATTTTAATTCATGCAGACTTATTGCACCTGTTTCTGGAGATTATAAGTTTTGTTTTGATAACTCCTTTAGCCAATTTTATTCAAAAATAGTCTATTTTGACTTATCAGCTGAAAATGAAAATGATGAGTCAAAAGATCAAATCTTTAAAAATCCCATGCTCCATTCCTCTTTAGAACAAAAAATATCTGGAGTGGAAGTAAGTGGTTTTTGTTACACAATTCATTGGTGTTTCATTGTTTTTTTTCCACTAGGAGCAACTTGAAAAGATACACAATTTATTGAAAAAGACGAGAGGCATTCAAGGTTTGTTTTCTGCTATTGAATCAAGAAGTCGTTCAGTTGCTGAGAGCAACTTTGAAAGAATCAATTTTTGGTCAGCATTGCAGCTCACAGTGATGTTCCTAAGTGCCCTTCTCTACATATTTCTCATCAGAAAACTCTTTGCAACTGACTACAACCCTACTAAATCTAAAATGAAGACCTGATGAAGATTCCTCTATGAGAATATTCCTCTATGTTTTTGTTTATGCTCAAACAAAAACCTTTTGTCCTTCTCATAACAATCAAAAGTCCAATACAGTATTGAAAAATTTATTTTTTATATTTTCTAAAAAACTGAATCAGTATTAATATAGATTTTTGGCTTCATTTGAATTTTTTAATGTTTTCAATCTGTACTTTTTATAATTTTACACCTTTTATGCAGTGGATTGAAATCAAAAATAAAATTCTATTTGAAGCTTGATGTATTATTGATTCGAAATGAAAATTCAAATACCAACTTATTTTAAATAGTTTCCAGTACTTTTAAATTAATTAAAACGAACCTAATATTTTAAAATCGAATTTACGTTTGATCAGCTTAAGCTTTTTATCTAGGACCGATAGGAAATGAACATTGTAGATTTACTAAAAGATAAATTAATCGACAAAAATTTGAATGAATTTGCAAGTATAAAAAATATAAAAGAAGACGAATGCGTGCTAGCATTCTACTTTGCAGCAACATGGTGCGAGCCTTGTCTCGCTTTCACTCAGCTTCTGATTTCATTTTATGAAGACATGGCTATCAAATATGACAAAAAGAAATGCACAAAAGAAAATAAGAGATTCGAAGTCATTTTTGTAAGTTCTGATTTCAATGAAGAAGATTTTAGAGAAAACATAAAAGAAATGCCTTGGCCCTCAGTGGCTTACAAGCATTGCCAGTTAAGGGTAAGTTCTGTTATAAGTGATTGCGTTAGTTTAGTTGAAAATTTACTTGATGAAGCAATTATAAATAAAAGTTTGCATGCCAAAATTAATAAATTCATGTTTTCAACCTATCTAGAAAAAAATATCAAAAAAATACAATGTGAAAGAAATTCCATGTTTGGTTTTATTGGAGGGATGGAGTGGTAAGACAATAAACACCAAAGGTAGAGATTCACTTTTGGAAGATATAAATGGTGATAATTTTCCATGGAGGAGACCCAGCTTGATGGATGTGTTGGGCACCCAGTTGATAGTTGCTGGACAGTTAAAGGATTGTAGCGACTTGCTGAGAGATGTTCACATTGGAATTTACTTTTCAGCATTTTGGGTATGTTCACCAATAATTATTTAATTTTTTTATTTCTTAATTTTTATGTAACAAATTAACTTTTTGAAATTTTCAGTGCTGACCACAGCAAATCATTCATTTTTCTTCACAGTGCCCACCCTGTCGACTTCTCACCACACACCTCATTGAAGTCTATAATCAGCTGAAACAGTCATCTAGTCAAAAGAAATTTGAAGTGGTGTTTGTGAGTTCAGATCGTTCAGTGGAATCATTCAATGACTATTCCAGTGGCATGCCCTGGTTACTGTTGCCTTTTCAAGACCCTCGCACCAAAGCTATCACCAAACACTTTGATGTGCAAGGTTTGTCTGGACCATCTCATGATACCCTTGTTTAACTATAGTTTCTAAACTTCACAGATTATTTCATTCTTAAAAGATTGACATTTATAACAATGATATAGGCATTCCAACGCTGATCCTTCTCAACCCTGATCATGAAGTGATTTCTTCAAATGCTCGATCTGCAGTTTTCAATGACCCCATTGGGGAGGTGAGTGACCTTTGAATCTTGGTTGAACCTCAAAGCTTTTCTGCATCTTTGCATTCAACACCCTTTTCCAGCATTTTCCTTGGTCTTGCGAGCAGCCTGAGGAGTTGAGTGAGTCAAGCATTGAAGTCTTGCACCACTCTCCATGCCTTGTCTTTTTCACTGGTATGCCATTCTCTTGTTCCTGCTTCCTAGCAGCAGTTGTGGTGTAACATTTGTGTGTGGATCAACAGTATCTCAATGTGCACCTCAGAGGGAAGGAAGGAGTTGATTGAAAAAGCTCGCACAGTGCTTACAAAAGCCACAAGCGCCTACCACGAACAGCGCAGGATTTCGCGAGACTACGCCGCTCCTCTGCCACACCTCAATGTCTTCTATGAGGGAGCTCAGGTTCTTGATGAGTTGCAATGACTGAATGAGCCTTGTTATCAAATTGATCTCTTTTTTATAAGTATTAACAGTCATATTATCAGTAAGAATACTTTTCATTTGTTTACTCAATGCCACTAACTATGCCATTAATAGTTATTCTAATGTTTTATAATTGGTTGATGTAATCTAGGGATAACATTAAATTAGTTCTCTCACAAACACCGTGGAACATCATGTCTTATCATTCACAGAGTGACGAAGTAGCAGACTCAGTTCGTGCCTTCGCTCAGATCGACGGCAGAGAGCCTTTAGTGGCGATAATAGAGGAGGGAAGGGTGTTGCGAGGAGCTGACAACCAGTTGGAACCGCCTGAAATTGAAGCACTGATTGAACGCTTCAAGTCAGACTGGCTTGATGGTGAGGATGAAGGGTAGAGGAGGATGGTGGAAGATGGTGGCTAAAGAAGAATGATGGAAGGATGATAGAAAGGAAGATAATAAATAGAAAGTGATTGGGAGAAAAGAATGATAGGAAGGTGGCGAGTAGGAGTGCTGATGGGTAGAGGGATAGAGTTTTGAGAGCATCAGTTGGGTGAGTGCAAGGAGTGAGGTTGTTAATGAGTTTCAACAAGCACACAAGGCGCTTGAGTTTAAGCTGTTTTTGAGCATTCTCGCATTTTGAGTTCTAATCTATTAATCTAATCATGACATTTGCGAGTTGTGTCAATTCTTCATCATTAATTTACATCATAAAACGTTCTGTCGTGTTTGGACTCTTATCTGAATTTTCAAACATTCTACTTCGTGTTTCATTAGAATTCCTTTCTGTCTGTGAGTCTGCTATGCGTTTTCACATCTTTTTGGCAAGCAATTTCCGATTGTATAAAACTTTATTTTTGTATTTTAACCATTATTGTGGTAACTTCTCTTTCTACCTAATTGTAAATCATCATTCACAGCCACCGTCGGGTTCGAGACATAATTTAATGTGTTGTGTTACGTGCAATCCTATGTTGGATCACTTGTTTACTTTCTTCTGTCATTTGTTAGCAGCATAATATAATTGACTTTTTGTGCTCCAAATTTTTGTCACCTGGTGTGCTTAACCCGCCACACCTTCCACTTTTTCGTGTGATTAAATGTTTTACTGGAAGTCATCTTGTTCTGTTCAAATCAAAAACTAAAAATGATTTTTAGAACAGAAATGACGATCATTTACAAGAGTTATTTACAAGGTTGACTCATCAAATAAAACTTGAGACAGTTCACAACAGACGTGCACGCACTGATGGGCAATGATGACAACGTGGCGGTAAATGCGCTGGCACATGAAGGTCAATTTACAGTGGTCTGGGTGGATGCCACGACCTTCTGGAGAATGCCTTTGAAGGCCTCTTGAGTCACCGACTCCTGCGTCGCCTCCCCTCCCATACTTGCCGACAGTCTGCCGCAGATCGGAACAGCGCCTGAAGGTGGTATTGCTCGAATTATGAATTTCATGGTATTAGTTAATCAAATTGAAATTAATGTAGGGTGTTGAACGCATAAATATCATGCTGTGTGAACCTTGCTTCGACTTTTTTTCAAACATTACATGGCAAAAGTTGACATTGAATACCTAAGAAGGGCACTTGAAAGTATTCCGCCAGTGACTCACCGCCTCCCTTTGAGAAGATGTTTGTGCATTCCTGCATTGAAACACGAAGATGATCATTAACGGAATAAAACAATAATAATAATAATAATAATAATAATAATAATAATAATAATTATTATTATTATTATTATTATTCTATTATTATAAAGGAGTAGATTAGTGGATTGTGTATAAAATACTTATCAAACCACGTCTAATTGAAAAAATCACAGGTTCATGCTTAATCAGTTTGAATTCTTTCCAGTCTCAAATTCACGACGTTACTTTCATTTAACTTTCGGCGCTTCACTTGCTCGTCTTGGCGCTTTACATATTAGATTTGTTATCCTTTATTAATTTTATTATCTTTTTAATTAAATTGATATAATAAAAAAAAGTACAGCCGAAATAGTTTGAATGAAATATAAATGTTGAAAAGTATCACTTGGCAGTGGGGGCAGCTAAAACCACTCATGTTTTCGACAACTCCCAAGATGTTCAAGCCCATCTTTCTGCAGAAAGTCACCTCCCTGCGCACATCTGCCACTGCTGCTGTCTGCGTGGGAACCAGTGCTGAGTTACACACAAATATATACAAAATTAACACTTTTAATTGAAATTATACACTAATGAATCAGTTATAAAGTAAAAAAATTTGCTATTGGATCATTTAAATTGTAACTTTCAATCTATGCACCTCAGTTGCTTACCTAGTCACTCTTAAAATAATATTTATCATTTTCTAAACTTTACTGCAAAAGATGTTTACCTGTGGAGTTGTGACCAACACCACACCATCAGGATTCATGGGTTTGACAGCCTGCACCACTGACATGTGCTCATCAGAGGTTCCAGGAGGAGTGTCAATCACCAAATAGTCCAAATCACCCCAGAACACATCCTTCACAAACTGTCCTATCATTGCTGCATGGCATGGTGCATAATAAAACATGTTGAAGATTTAATTGAAAAGATAATATAAAATGCACGTTGAAAAAAATTCTATTTGAAAACTGATATAACAACCATTCTTTTTTGGTCCTCTCCAAATAATAGCGTCATTTCTGTTATTGAGGAAAAAGCCTATGGACATGACACCGAGTCTTTTTTCTTCATCCATATACACTGGCACCCACCTACAAAGATAAACAGGTAAATCAATTTTTATTCAGCTTGGTATGAATTAATGAACATATTTTTAAAGCTACCCTTCATTGCACTGGTAGACACTCTTGCCTTCTAGCTGCAGAATAGTTGGAATGCTGGGACCACATAAATCTGTATCCAAAAGACCAACCTGGTGAATGCAAAATTGAATCATTATTTTCCAAAAGTAATAATAATGAGAAATATGGAATAAAATTTATGACATTAAAAAATAATTAAAACAAAAAAATGAAGTTGAGAATACAAATTATTACTATTTTATTCAATACTATGATAATTAATAGAATCAAAATATTAATAATTTTGTTTTTATTGAATATTACTATTATGAAGTCTATAATGTCTATTTAAAAAAGATATGATAAAATTTTGAACCTTATATCCCCTTTCTTTCAATCCTAGAGCAAGTTTAATGGAAACAGTGCTCTTTCCTACGCCACCTTTACCTGATAAAACCAGTATAATATGTTTAATGGGCGATTGCGTGCCCGACGGGTCCATGATATAATCAGACTACTTCACTGAAGAACACACTTCAAGTAATAGAAATATTTTAAAAGTGAAATTAAACCTGTTTTCGATTTTTCGGATTAAAGTGAACTAAAAATTATAAGATTAAAATATTATAAGAATAGTTAAAAATTGAATTATTTTTTTAAATTTTGATTATTTAGTAAAACCTTTAAATCGTAATCATCATGAAAACTTCTCATAGTTTATTGTAAATTTTATATAAATAAGTTGTTACTTGTTTTTAGACGTGCAATTTGATCATGGAGAGTGCGTCAACTTCAAATCAGGAGTTGGGAAGTGAGGAAGAAAAACCGACAGCTTACGAAATAAGAGATAATACAGGTGAGTGCAATATTTACTTATGTCTTGTGATTATATTACTTTTGAAATATCATATATAATGCAGATGTAGGCAAAAGTGTTCCGGATGTGGATCTCCAAGAGGAGTTCAAGGAGATAAACATAAACGATTCTCAACACCATTCCGAGGAAGAACATTGCCAAGAGGCCAGAGAAGTCAGTAATGAGCCTTCTCCATCCAGTACGTGACTTTATCTTTTATTCAAATGATTTTTCACTCTTACCAATGATACTCCATTTATCTCATTACTTGGAAATTATTTCATGTTTTTTCAGACATTGTTACTTCTCCTGATGGCTTAAATGTCACAATGAATAACAACAAAATCGGTTCTTTCAAAGAGTGGTCCAAAAGCAAACTCACATATACAAAACAGTTGCTTTCCGAAAGTTTGGGTTATGGAACGAAGACAGTAGATGGAGAAATTGAAAAGCAAATTATTTTTTTAAATGAAAGCAAACTTTTGTGCACTGCTCTTATTTCAAAGGTATTTATGAGTAGTAATAAGCATTTTGATGTTGTTTTTAACAAATTTCTTTTCTTATAATAATTAATTTATTTATAAATAATCAGGCCAAATTGGTTTTGAACCACATGACTGCCATGAACCTGGCACAAAAAGATCTTGGGCAGTTCATGAGTGAGCAATCTCTTAAGGATGTGAGTCCTTACAAGGATGAGATGACATGCACTGCAGACATGTACAAACACATGCACAAACACACAGAATCATATGAGAGTAAGTCCACTTTTGTTTTTTCCAGACATTTTACTTTATTCCATGCTTCACACTGGTTTCATGATGAATCAATTATTTTAAAAATTAGTAAATGTTGCAAGTATCTTTTGCATTAAAAAAAATTTATTTAGCACTTTTGAACAACTGAATCATAGCTATATAAATAGGTTTTTCACATTTTGAAAATAATTTTTTCTATTTGTGATTCAGCATGTTCTATTATCATGTTATATATTTTATTGTTATTTCATTGTCTAATATATAATTGTATTATAAATATCTATGCTTATTATAGCCTCAGTTGCTTGCCTAGTATTGCAAATTTTATTTATTTTAGGTATTATTAGTATTTTTTTGTTAATAATGCTTCTTTATTCATTCTTCTTTACCTACCACTCAACTGCTCACAGACGTTTTGCGAATGTTCATTTCCAACCTGATCACACTCAATGACAAGACCCTTGACGACACCCTGGCCTCTGTGAGGCAGTATGAGGCATGTAGAGTGGAGTATGACGCCTACAGGGTGGAGTACAACGAAGCTCAGAAGACCAACAATATGGTAGGAGGGTGTACATCAGAGGCCGTCACGGAAGAATGATTCTTATTACTTTTTATTCTTGTAGAATTAACTTGTTAAGTTTTCTAATTTTATAATGATAAAAATGCTATTTTCATTTTTTTAGTTGCACTTTTATTTTGAATCATTTCACAAACCATTCAGAATAGACGGAATCACATTTCAACGCATCATCATCATAATGTTCACAACCTTCTGCATCCAGGCACTCATAAAGGATGCACAGACCAAGTACGAACAGCACCTCAGCAAATTCAACCAATACCGCTCAGACATTCTGGTCAAAGTGAAACTTTTCAAGGAAAACAAGGTAGTTCCTATAACGATATTTTCTATTGTTAAAAAAAATAAATATTATTTATAAATAAGTCAACAATTAATTTTTATGCATAAGGTAAAATACAATACAATACAAATATGCATATTATTATAGTGGCATTAACCCCGTAGAGTTTGAGGTAGTTAGTCTTTTACCAGTTCAACACCATAAATTTTGATATAGTTTTTTTTTAACTTTTCAATGCTAGATTTGGTAACATGTTGAAGATCCTTGTTGAGATACGAGGAATGAATGTCCTATGCACGACCACAATGCAAAACAGGAGAAGGTGATGAAGCGAAACTTGAACGTGTTGCAGAGTTCTCTGCTCACCTACACCACAGACTTGTCTGCCTCTCACACAGAAACCGCTTCACACTACAACTTCAAACCCATCTCGGAAAAGTCGTGGCTTGAGTCGAATGACTGAGTAGGAAATTTGTTGAGAAAGACCGGTCATTGTTGGGTATCTGAGTAACTCTTGGACGTGCATATATATTAGGCTTTCATCTAAAATCACTCCAATGCGTATCGTAAACTATTGAACTTAACTTGTTTTTCGATGCTTAGGAGACATTGAGGGAATTTTTATTTTCGATGTTTCTAGTGACTCTAGGTTTGTTGCTGAGGTCGTACATGTTGCTGTTACTTGATTCCACTGCTTCTCTTTTTCCCTCATCTTACACACTGTATTTAAAATTTTTCACAATTTATTCAATTAAAATTACACGATATAATTATAATTTAATTTTTTCATTTCTTCAACAGTCACATCACTGCTTTGATTTAATAGTTTATTTTTGGTAATAAATCGATAGAATTTGTCAGTAAAGGCGTCGATAATTGAACTAGCTCCGGAAGCACTCGATGATGAATATGACAAAGCCATAGTAGTAATGATGTTGATAGAGATGACAACGATGATGATGATGACGGACCGGATGTACAACATTGAGATTGTGTGGTATGATTGGAGATAGGATTGAAGGAACAGGCCAACCATTTCAACTGCTTCCTCGAGTAGAAAAGACTAAGATACAACATTTGAGGGTTTCAACAACGTCTTGAAAATCAAGCACAAACTGGGAAGAACAGTGGATATCGCTACAAAAGTAATTTGATAGGTTTACTCAGATCTAATGCCAATATATTTTTATGTTTCTTTTTTTAGTTCGACTATTTGCCGTTTTTTTAACATTTCCAGCGTATTTCTTGATGTGATCTAATAAAGACTATTAAAAAATAATTTAAAAAAAAAAAATATATATATATATATATTTTAATACTCGTAGTTGCATTCGTTTCAATATCGCAGCCAGAGAACTGCAACATCAGGCATACTACTGTGTTCGAGTCTACGGCTAGCTAATAAGGTGAAAAACCAGGCAGCGGCGGTCAACATATGGAAAGCGACGGTGTGAAGCTGTGCAAATGACTATATGGCAGATTACCTCAACAAGGCGTTCGCAGTGAAGCCTCTAAATACCATGGTCACGAGGGGTGACTTGAGGAGGCCAAGAGAAGTGATGATGAGGCGTCCTTTGATCATTGCGTAGCGGAGTATTTCGATACGCGTGTACCTAGAATTAAATCGATAATATCGAACCTTGCTGCTAGCAGACGAATGGTAAACTGCTAAAACCGCTTAAATCTAACGTGTTAAACCAACGCGACTATAATGGACTAAGGACCCTCCAGTAAAGTCTTGCAATGTCATATGAAGTATGTAGGAAGGTGATTGTTGATGTTATGACGAGTGCTGGAGAGTGGCGCATGGCACTTAGTTGAAAAACTCGCTTTGGAAAAGTGCTTTTGAAAGTAACAATTGAAACGAAGTACATTTTACAGCTGAAATCCGAAATAAAACTTGAAACCAAAAGAAGATGAAAGAAATTTACAAATCAAGAGTAGGAACTAGGTGACAATTGGTTTGAGACCGTTTTTACATTGCATTTACGACGGGATGAGTGACTTTTCCTTCTGCAGGGGGATGTTGTGTGGAGAGGTGTAACAGCAGATGGGTGTGGTGGTGAAGCACGCTTGCTCGTGGTGTCAGACGCTGCACTGAGAGCTTTTTCGCCTGAAATGTCCAGCCCTGAATTGCCAACCTCAGAAGCCCTGCCTTGAGAGTGCAGAATTGAATCACTGGATGACCTGATGGCATTGTTTGATGTGGTAGTGACAGAATGGTCTCCGTTCGTCTGCTTGATCGTTGCAACTCCATCAAGTTGCTTAGTTTCAGCCGTCTGCATGCCACTTTCGTCAGCACTACTCTTGTTGTCATTCCTCGCCACCACTGACTTCAGGCCATTCCAAGAGTTGCAAGAAGTAATGTTGGTGTCTTTGTGGTTTTGGTCATGACTTCCACCTCTTCGACCAGATGAAGATCTCGTTGCATGCCTCATCACGTTCCTATGAAGGGTTTTACTTTTGACAGGTCTTTGAGCAACATCCCTTGAGTGTCTGTTTTGGCCATGTCTTGTATTCTTTGAGCGTATGGGTTTACCTGAGCTCCTCCATTGACTCTTCCTTGAGACACCTCTCGATCGACTCCTCCTTGAGACACCTCTTGATCGACTCCTCCTTGAGACACCCCTTGATCGACTCCTCCTTGAAACACCCCTTGATCGACTTCTCCTTGAAACACCCCTCGATCGACTCCTCCTTGAGACACCTCTTGATCGACTCCTCCTTGAGACACCCCTCGATCGATTCCTCCTTGAGACACCTCTTGATCGACTCCTCCTTGAGACACCCCTCGATCGACTCCTCCTTGAGACAACCCTCGATCGACTCCTCCTTGAATCCCTCCTCCATCGCTCATATTTCCTGCTGCGGTGGTAACTGTCGCTGTGTCTATCCCTTTAGTGATGTTTAGAAGGACCTCATGTGGATGAGTGAGCATGTAAAGTATATTATTATAGTTCATTATTTGTTCATTCAATGTTATTAAGTATATTATTATAGTTAATAAAATTGAATGAACAAAGTGGCATTGATACGGGAAAAGGTGCACCGACCAATGGGATGAGCGATGTGTTTTGTGGGGCTCGTCTAATGCATGGACGTCCATTGGTGAAGTATATAACCCATCATCACTGCAATATGGTAAAAATGAAAAAGAATAAAGCTTTTATTTCTACTAATAAACAAAAAATGTTTTATTTTTGAAACTAAAACAATTAAGAATGAACAAACTGTTGAGGAAGAGGATAGAGGTGAGTGGAGGGGTAGGGGTAGCAGGGAGGACAAACAGCTAGTGAAGACGCACACATATGAGAATATGAACTAGGATGTACTGAAAAAAATATATAATGAAAAATATAAAAATCTTTGAAATCAAATTTGATGGAAATGATTGAAAGAACACATACAATAAGTGTTATGAGCTGGATGTACCTGAAAGATTAAAAAAAAAATCATGTAATCTACTCTAACAATGTGTGAATTTAAAAAAAAAGTTTAATTTTTATAAATTCTGAATAATTAACATGGAATAAACATATTGACTTACATAGGAGTGTGCTTGATGAGTGGGATAAGTTTGAAGTGCAGAATGAGCATAGTGGCTGAAGTTAGATGGATTTGTTAACATCATGGTAGAAAGATTCAAGTAGCTAGGGTTGATTGCTGGATTCTGTATGTTTCTGTAAAAGTGTTGATGTATTAGTGCCAACAATGAAAAGCTTGGTAAATGAAAAAGGATGTGTACCCATTTTGTGAAAAAAGTGTCGCCTCAGTAAGTTGATTTTGGGAGTTGGAAGTTGAAAAAGTAGAAGAAAATGAATGTTCATAGCTGGTGAATGAAGTTGAGTCAGCCTTGCTAGTTTCATTCTTGTTGCTAGTGTCTTTGGAAGCTATAAAAGGCTGGATGGTTGCGACTTGACTTCAGGGATGGAGAAAATTTTTAAATTAATTTTCTTTAGTCAAAAATTTGAAAAAATTCTGACTCAAATTTCAGATGCAACCTACACTTTTTGAAATGACTCCAACCTTGTATGCTTAGAAGAAAGAGTAATCTTCGGTATTTTCGTAACAATAAGATACGTATTACTTTTGAGAATATCTTGGTCTAAAAATTCTTGAGAATAAATGTATAAGTTAGCATTTCATTTGAAATAACAAAAATGCAGTACTTTTTCTGGAATTATATTCAATGACATCCAGCTCCTTGAATCCAATTGCATTATCAAACTTTTCTTTTATTATGAACTCCTTGAAATGGGAAACTGTGATTTCTTCGTGATCGAATTCTGCAGACTGAAAATCCACAGCTTCAACATGAAGTTTGTAAAAAAAACACGAAGTCATTTTGAGAGAATATAATTATAATACAATATTTTGTTTAGGTTATTTTATCAACATCCATTTAGAAGAGCTTCGCAAGACAAAAACACTTTTTTTAAAACGTGAAGAGCGAACTAGATTCAAATATAATACACGATACCAAGAACAAATAGCAAAAAAGAAGGTTATTAGTATTTTAGTGAAAATCAAAATACACTGAATAATTGTTAATCCACATTAATTCCAAATTGATAATGCTTATAAAAATTTATAATAGACCTATTGTAGAAATTGGATTGAAAAACAATGTAGTTTGGATTATAAGCTTCAAGAGGAGATTGAGACCACAAAAGCTAATCGTTTCTCATTCAATAATCAATTTTTTAAATAAAAAACTATAATAAAATTATATTTTTCCAAATATTGACAAAACTGTTATATATTTCTATAGGTCCCATTGCGAACCCAACAAATAATTGCTTTACAGCTCACTGAAAAACTGTTTTGGAACTTTGAATATAGTGTTCCAAAACTAACTGCGGATACACCGACTGATTAAACAATAAAATCTTAGTGTTAAATTGCTGAACCATGAAAAATCGTGTAACTTTGGAAATATGGGTGTGAAAGTATCTGACAATAGAAGGTGTTTGTCACAAAAGCTAAAATAATAGATGAAATATCTAATCAAAACCTTAAAATGTATAGTTCAGATTGAATTTATTTTTTTTTAAATTCAACCCATTTTTGATTATATTGATGTTTGAGTAGGACTTGAAAAAACCATCCTAGCACTAAATTTTGCTGAAATAGTGTGGCCAAAGTAACGCTCGTTGTTAAAGCTATCATATGTTCATTTGTAAAATATTAAGTAAATTTAATTTTTGTTAGTTTCAATTTCGGAACAAAAAATGGCTACATCTCTGCAAAGTAAAATCGATGATTTAGAAGCAAGATTTAAAGCTGAATCTTCTGAAGATAGTTCCCGTCTAAGAAGTTCCGAATCAAGTATAAATAACAACTCATTCACTAATAACATAAATCTTGCTAGTCCACTACGGAAAATTCAAACAGGTCAGTTTATTAATATTCTACATAGGATATTCGTATTAAAGGCGATAACATTTTAAAAATCTTTACACAAGCTATCTTCTCCTTTACAGCTGAATCGACATCTTTTTCGCAACCACCCAATTTAGTTTCTAAAAAAGTTGCATCGAATTCTTGTGCCGAAAACATTTTCACATTACAAAAGCCAATGCTGACACAACGTCCGCATTCGGGAACTCCACAGAGAGTTTTTCGCTCCAGTAATTTTACACCCTCATTCAGTTCTCCACCAACCAAGCCAACTTTCCAGCTTGAAACTCCCAGTCCTCCTGATTCTACCATTCCTAGCTGTAAAAATCTCATCACTGATAAACTGACAAACTTGCCTGCTACTTTAACATCACAAAAAGGTATAGCTCGACCAGGGTCTGCTGGCAACTTGATGTTAGGTGGTCAAACAAGAAAAAGACAGGTTTTTAACATGCATAACATTCCAGCCAAGTCACAAGACAGGTGATCGAAATTTAACTTTCACCATGATGTCCAAGATTAATTAAAAATATCTTTTTAGTTGGAATCAAAGTTTTATTCTCAAAACCTTCAATTAAAAAACTCAAATCTTGGTAAGTTAACAAAAGTAATTTTTTACAGTATAGAGATAGAACAGAAATACATAGAGATAATGAAGTCAGCAGGCTACTTGAACATCAATGGAGAAGTAAGTATTTACCACACAGACCACACACCAACTATTCACCTCACCATCCTTTTTATTTTTTACTCGGCCAGTTGTATTGATCAAATTCACAAAAACTTTTATGTCACCGCTTGCAGAGGATACCGACAGACATTCAGGAAATGGAAGTGTTAGGAGAGCTAGGACATGGCACGTGTGGTCATGTGATAAAGATGCTGCACACTCCTTCTAATACCATCATGGCTGTCAAGGTATGTGTGTTTGCCTGATGGTTCTAAACATTAAAAAACACACCAATTCATTTCCAATGTTTTTATTGATATTTCTTTTCCACCCACCAGCAAATGCGCAGGTCAGGCAACAGCGAAGAGAACAAAAGGATCATCATGGATCTGGATGTGGTGATGAAGTGCCACAGCTGCCCCTACATTGTCAAGTCTCTCGGAACCTTCATCACCCCCGTATGTGTTCTCACACTGATGACACCAACTTCCTACATCAAGCATTTCACACAACTACCTTTTGTAACCAGTCCACATAACTATCTTGATTCTTCAGTTACTTTCACTCCTTGAGGAGCATAAGGTCTAACTAACTTACCTAACCATTCCGCATACTCATCCTCGCTACTCACACTCCAGACGGATGTGTGGATCTGCATGGAGTTGATGGCGACTTGCTTGGACAAGTTGATGAAGCGTCTTGGTGAGCCGATCCCTGAGAAAGTGCTTGGAAAAGTCACAGTTGCTGTGAGTTGACTACATTTTTTTACACCACAAAACACCATTACAATACTATCTTTCATCACAGACGCTGAATGCCCTGAATTACCTGAAGGAAACGCATGGAGTCATCCATCGAGGTTTTACTCTCACTCTCTTCACTTTCTTTCACTTTTCACCTCCCTTCCTTCACTCTTTTCACCATCCTTCTTTCACTCAGCCATCCTTCATCTACTCACCACCTTCCATCCACTCAGCCATCCTTCATCTACTCACCACCTTCCATCCACTCAGCCATCCACAAAAACCACCCACCCATCCACCCCCTCATTCCTCACTTACCTCCCAAGATGTCAAGCCTTCGAACATCCTGTTGGACGAGAGAGGATGCATCAAGTTGTGTGACTTTGGTATCAGTGGTCGTCTGGTGGACTCGAAAGCAAAAACCCGCAGTGCTGGCTGTGCTGCCTACATGGCGGTCAGTGGCGCTTCTTTGATGATGATGATGATGATGATGATGATGATGATGATGATGATGATGATGATGATGATGATGATGATGATGATGATGATGATGATGATGATGATGATGATGATGATGATGATGATGATGATGATGATGATGATGATGATGATGATGATGATGATGATGATGATGATGATGATGATGATGATGATGATGATGATGATGATGATGATGATGATGATGATGATGGCCATAAAAATGATAATAATTGTAATATTTAAGAAAATAAACAAAATAATAATGATATTAATAATAATAATAATAATAATAATAATAAATTCAATTTTTAAAGTGCCGTAGCAGGCAACTCAGGTACCTAATTAGAGATTCTCAGTTAACGATAAATATGCCACAACATGCATTCTTCCTCCGCAGCCGGAGCGCATTGACCCTCCTGATCCCACCAGACCCGACTATGACATCAGAGCAGACGTCTGGAGTCTCGGACTCACACTGGTTTGTCGTGTGCTTCTCTCGTATTCTTTTTTTTTTAATAGTTTTATCAACCTATTTTTTTTCTTTTTTCTTCCTTTTACCCATCTTTCCTTCTATATTTTTTTTCTTCGATCTATTCATTCTTTATTCCTTCTCTTCATCCATCCAACCTTCTTTCTTCTTTCCCATCCATCCATCTATACATCCTTTCTTTTTTCTTTGCCAGGTGGAACTGGCTATGGGTGAGTTTCCTTACAAGAACTGCCAGTCAGACTTTGAAGTACTCACCAAGGTACTGCACGACGAACAACCACGGCTGCCTGTCTGCAAGGGATTTTCCATGGACTTTGTCAACTTCGTGGATCTCTGGTACGCTCGGGGGTCGTTGAGGTGGTTTCTGTCTGGTTGCTGTTGTGCTGCTTTTGTGTGGTTGTTGAGTTTTTGTTTTGTGGGTGATGTGGTAGTTGTGGTGTTGTGTGATTTTTGTAGTGTTGTGTGGTTGTTGTGGTGTTGTGCGGTTGTTGTGGTGTTGTGTGATTGTTGTGGCGTTGTGTGGTTTTTGTGATGAATGAAGATAAGTCGGTATGTTGTGAAGGCGATTGAAGATTTATCTACGAACCTCCTTTAAGCTTGACCAAGGACTACCACAGGAGACCCAAGTACCAAAAACTGCTGGTGACAAACCTTTTTATATTCTCACTAATAAGAGATTCGTCACAATTATCACAAGCGATCAATTTTCATGCATACCTCAGCCTTGTTTTTGACATTATAACACTCGAATATCACACCGCTATCCAAAAACTACACTATCACATAAACACAACTTTATTTATTGAGACTACCACACAACACCAACCAACCACACAACACTAACCCACCACAATTCGCTACCCACCACTCCACAATACTACACTACGGCACCGCACAACACCACACCATGGCACACAGGAGCACAATTTTGTGCGGAGGTACACGGGTTTGTTTGTAGACGTTTCAGCCTGGTACGCAGACGTCAGCAAAGGACTCAACCACGACAACACAAATAACAACACCAACAACAGCAACCACATCAACAACACCATGAACAATTTCAACAGTAGTAGCAATAATCTCTCGTTCAATAGAAGTTCAAGCAACGGTACACCAGAACACACCACCAGCGTCGAAAACAACCCTCCAAGTACTGAGACTTCTCATGCCACCAACAAGGAAGTCTCTGAGGTACCATCAACTCCTTTCTTCAAACCGCACAAAAACAACCACAGCTCCTTCTTCACGCCTAAAACCCACCAACCCTACTTTTCCCAGCCACCACACAACCAATCCAGCCCAATTTCTTCTCAGCAACAACAGCAGCAACATCAACAGCAACATCAACAGCAACAACAGCAGCAACACCAACAGCACCATCAGCAGCAACAACAACAACAGCAGCAACAACAACCTTCTCCCAATGCGCCTCAGTCCTTCTCGTATCCTTCCGTCAAGCGTTTCGATCCTCTCTGCACAGACCCGCCAACGCCTCTTTCTCCTTCGCAACCATCATCATCTCCCCTTGCTTGGTCATCCTCTTCTCTCAAATCATCCACCTTCTCTCCATCTCCATCGTCTTCACACTATTTCAACTCTTCGCGCTCTCCATCTTCTTCCAACACAGCATCACCGTATAAGTCCCCATCCTTTCACCCCAACCAGCAACCACCCCAGACAACTTCCTACACATCCACTTTTCAAATCACCCCTTTCTACAACTCATCTTCGTATCTCCACCAACGTCAGTCTCACAACAACAACAACAACAATAACAATTATGCAGATACGTCATTCTTTAACCAACCTACAATCACTCCTCCTCCCAATTCCGCTCCACCAATCAAATCTTCCCCTTGGACTCCTGATAGCCAATCATGCTCACCCGCTTATCACTCTTCACACTCCTACACTTCACCCTTATCACCTGAACCCAAGCAAACCTCGTCCATATCTCTCTCAGCTATTTCCTCAGCCCTCCAGCCATCACCACTTTTCTTCAAACCTTCACAACAACCTTCCACCACCAGTAGCGTTAATCTCACCCTTTCAAAATCCTTCTTAAGTAACAATTATCTCCCAGCAGCATCATCATTGTCATCACCGCCGCCTTCTCGACCTCATTTCACCACGTCTTATAAGACCCGTCTGCAGAGCACTTCAGGTGCCGGCAACAGACCTCACTTCTTATAGCACTCCTAATCTTAACTCCTTGCAACTATGCACTCCCGCCTTCGTTTGTGGCGTCTGCGGTGAATCACAGCTGATTTGTTGCACGATGTGTCACTTCTAGCTAACTTTTATACATTTGTTAACCTTGCAATGTCTTTTGTTCTCAACTTTCAACGTGACTTTTCATAAATCAAAGGTTGCCGTGTTGCGTTGCAGTTTTTGCACTCTTTCAGGATCTCGTTCGTAAGTTCTCTGCTGACCTCCTAGTGACCTCACGGTGCCTGTGCATTCAAGTGCAAGCTGCTTTCAATCCTCTTCACTCTTCTACCAAGTTTTGAAGCTTTCCCAGCAGCTCGAAGGCTTGTACTAAAAGTTGCCAACGAATTAGGGTACCAACGAGGTGCTGCAATGCTGTGTGCCTCGCAACGGCTCTTATGCTCCGTGCACCTTCATTTGTTATGCAACAAAAGGCCATCATCTCTGCACCCCTGCACCAGAATCGCTAGGCAAATAGGCTGTTGGCCTTTCAAGTTTGTACACATTTTCGATTTCTTAATTATGTGTGAGTTTGTATAGTTCGACGAGATCAGGTCACTTAGCCACACTTATCAACATGCGCTCTTCCATTCCACCTCATTTTCCCCATCCTCCACGCGTTATGTTCTCACGTTCTTATTATTAATCTAACTTATTTAATTCAATTTTCACATTCTGTATGTGGCACGTTTCTGAAGAATCTTTCAGGAGTAAAATTTCGATTAACACTAAGAAAGAATGGTTTGCGGAATGCAATAAAGCCACTGCAAAGACTTCCATCTTTCCATTAAGGCCTTCAAGCTACAGGCCGCTTCATTGACTTTGTATTTCTTATCACTCTTTCACTTTCGTGCTTATTCATAAACTCACTCGTGGGTTTTTAATCCCGACTTCATAGCATTAGCGTCGTTGTCATCAGCATCCCAGATGATCGGCAGACTGATTAATTGTTTGTGCGATTGATGATGATTGTTGAGAGGGTGTTTGGTACTTGTGATCTGGAAACTCCTCACAACTTGATTGATGGCTCTTTTCGCTTCTGGCCTCCTCTTAAACACGCCACCTCACGCGCTACTACCCTCTTAAGATCACAAGCGGCACACCCTTTCAAACAACTGAACCCTCACTTCTTGCAAGGCTGGACATCACTTCGTGATCCTGATGTCAAGTGTTGTAGTTTCAGTGTTAGTCCGGTCCCAATCGCGACCCACCTTTGAAATAAGAATTCAACCAAAAGTTCCTTTCGAACAACGACGATGATGGCGTTATGACGGCCTTCTGCTGAACGAGTCGCCATTCATGTGTGCCCCTCTCATTCACAATCGAGCCTGCAGGAATTCACGAGAAACAATTGCGCGGTGATTTCTTCAGGGAGCTTGGAAAGAGAAAATCTGCTTATTGATTGCTGCCGTTGCGAATGCAATTCTCTTTTTGTTGCATCACGACCTCGCCCGTGTTACGACCCCATCAATTGCTACCCTCCTCTCGCCTTCATCACTCACGGCCTCCGAGACTCGGAGAGTTTGTAGACGTGAAAAAGCCACTTGGTGTGTTCGTTTGATCTGTTCGAGACAGCCTGGCCAAGAAACAGCTCAGTCATCTTGTCAGTACGCACCTGTGTTGCATGCTTTTATTGGGATTATTGATGGAAGTTCTTGGAAATAAAGAAAGGAAAGTACTAAAGCTATGTTCATAAAATACTTCGAAATAGCAGAGTTATAAAGCTATAATAAAACGAATTTTCTGAAAATTTATAAAAATTACGAAAAAAATATTTTAAAAATATTTGGCAGTTATTTGGGAAAGTGAGAAAGATTAGGAGGCAAGTGAGACGAAAAAGGTGCTGAGGCATAAAATGTAATTTTTGCAACCAGCAAAGGGTGCTTTCGATAAACTCTTCCCCTCCAGTCTTGCTGTTTTGCCTTCTCCGCGGATGTGTTTTTGTCTGTGTTTTACATTGGATTGAGTATTTGTGTGTGTGTATGCGTGTGTTTGTGTGTGTGTGTGTGTGTGTGTGTGTGTGTGTGTGTGTGTGTGTGTGTGTGTGTGTGTGTGTGTGTGTGTGTGTGTGTGTGTGTGTGTGTGTGTGTGTGTGTGTGTGTGTGTGTGTGTGTGTATGTGTGTGTGTGTGTGTGTGTGTGTGTGTGTGTGTGTGTGTGTGTGTGTGTGTGTGTGTGTGTGTGTGTGTGTGTGTGTGTGTGTGTGTGTGTGTGTGTGTTTGTGTGTGTGTGTGTGTGTGTGTGTGTGTGTGTGTGTGTGTGTGTGTGTATGTGTGTTTGTGTGTGTGTGTGTGTGTGTGTGTGTGTGTGTGTGTGTGTGTGTGTGTGTGTGTGTGTGTGTGTGTGTGTGTGTTTGTGTGTGGGTGTGTGTGTGTGTGTGTGTGTGTGTGTGTGTGTGTGTGTGTGTGTGTGTGTGTGTGTGTGTGTGTGTGTGCGTGCACACGTCAGACTGTGTTTATTAAAGCTTAATGATGAAGGATGTTTTGTTCAATATTAAATGTTTGTAGTGGCATCCCTGAGGACACCGAAGCACTGTACAAACGAACAGTGAAAGCTCCGAATTCACTCTCTGATGCCTCGTGACACTAACCTAAAACATATATATGCTTAAGCACGCACATCCACTCACGCACACACACGCACGCACACGGACATTACCACACAAGATCTCAATTGTAGACACTAATACAATGAGACAGTTACTCCAGTAGTTAATTGCAACAGGCCCTAATTATCACGTACATGTTCACACGTTCGCCAAACAGCATTAATAATTGCTTACATATACATACACAGATATGAAAGGACGTTGAAAGAACGAGAGCAATGGGCCGACAATAAGAGCAAAAATACTAACAAACGCGCTCATACATACACACACATACGAACACATAAACACCGACGCACACAACACACACTCACACACACAACACACACGCATCTACACACATATTGAGACAAACTCACAGAAAGCTTGGGAAGAGGTGGGAGGAAGAATGACTTATGAGAAAAGTAATTGGAGCAGCCTGGCTAATTGCGCACGGATGGGGCGTGATTAACTGCGCTGAAACAAAACCTCTCGCGATGTGTTTCCTGAAACAACACCTAGAATTTCACTATTTGTTGTATCATGCCGTCAAAACAGCTGTATCGTGAACGCTAAGCACCACCACCAAGAAGGCCACTTCAGCAAGCAACTTCCAGCTCATCATCATCTCCACAGAGGCTCACTAATCTCCCCCTGGCGAGTAAACGTTACCAAAATGAATTGGCTGTTTGCAGAAAATCAAAATTAAATCGACCTAAAGTTGCTTTTTGTCGTTAACCTAAGCAAACCCATTAAACCTAAAATAATAGTCAATTTGTTGAAAGTGTCGTTAATTTATCAGGGTTATAGTTATTATTTATTTTTCATTAATGTAACTCATAATGACCCCAAGCAAAATCTGTGGCACATTTGACACCGATCCCTGCGTTCCTATTGACGCCTTTTAGCTGCCATTACTCGCCATAAACATTCATTTCTTTTGTTTTAGGCATTATTGTGTGTACATGCGCTTTCGTCTGTGTATGTGTTATTATGTGTATACGTCTGTAGACTCGAGTGTGTATTGGATGTGTATGTAAGTGTATGTGCGTTTCTTTTTAATTCGTTTGTATTTTGTATATATATATATATATATATATATATATATATATATATATATATATATATATATATATATATATATATATATATATATATATATATATATATATATATATATATATATATATATATATATATATATATATATATATATATATATATATATATATATATATCTCTCTCTCTCTCTCTATTTATATATTTGTTTGTAATTTTATTTGTTTGTTTGTGTATGTACAACCATATATACATGTATATATATATTTGTTTGTATGTGTGTGATGTGGCTTATAAGAAGACTCTCACATTAATTTGGGGCAAAGAATCAAAACTATCGGGGTGGATGGGGTGGTTGCCGAGAGGGAACCAGAGTGCAGTGTGTCTTGCTTCAGTGGTGCTGCCAGTCAAACGAGAAGTCAAACTTGAAAGTGGCAAATTGAATTTTTGAACGCAACAATATGTATTAATCTCTTTTTATATGCATTTGTGCATACGCGTGTACAAACGTGATAAATTGTTTATGGAAGCGTTGTGCACCAGCATGTACACAGCCTGCGCAATTGCTTCATTCCTTCTCATAACTCCGCAGGCATTCAAGCACCACGCCATTTCAAAACACCTTTTGTGTTCCATATTTATTGCTCTTTGTGCACTACACTCATGTACAACGTTCAGATCACTGCCGGCAGAGTTGTTTGACGCTACAACATCAACCCCCATTCATTTCAGAGGCTCTGCTGATAGCAAAGAATGAACGGACAAGATGGATGGTTGTGTGGGATGGAAGGGAAGAAGAAGATGAAGAAGAAGAAGAAGAAGAAAGAAGAAGAAGAAGAAGAAGAAGAAGAAGAAGAAGAAGAAGAAGAAGAAGAAGAAGAAGAAGAAGAAGAAGAAGAAGAAGAAGAAGAAGAAGAAGAAGAAGAAGAAGAAGAAGAAGAAGAAGAAGAAGAAGAAGAAGAAGAAGAAGAAGAAGAAGAAGAAGAAGAAGAAGAAGAAGAAGAAGAAGAGAAGAAGAAGAAGAAGAAGAAGAAGAAGAAGAAGAAGAAGAAGAAGAAGAAGAAGAAGAAGAGAATGAGGAAGAATGAAGAAGAAGAAGAAGAGAAGAAGAAGAAGAAGAAGAAGAAGAAGAAGAAGAAGAAGAAGAAGAAGAAGAAGAAGAAGAAGAAGAAGAAGAAGAAGAAGAAGAAGAAGAAGAAGAAGAAGAAGAGAAGAAGAAGAAGAAGAAGAAGAAGAAGAAGAAGGATATGAAGAAGAAGAAGAAAGAAAATAACATTGTTAAAATTCACAATAATTAAGTTGTGGGAGCAGAAGTGTTTACTTTCAAAGGTGATGTTGTCATCTTGTGTCATCGTGAAATGACCTCCGTTTGAATATTCAAAGATATTCGATCATTCGCTCAAAAAGCTCTTTTCTATCCTATATTCTAATTATTTTACCTTCTCCTTCTTTTTTTTTTGCTCATATTTCTTCTTCTTCTGATCTTCCATTTTTTTCCTCGCTGGCTTTTTCTCTTTTTTTTCCACTTTTTTATTTTTATCTTTTTATTCTTTTTCCTTCCTTCACATTTTTTCCTTTTTTTTTCTTCTCTTCTTCTTTTTTTTCTTGCTTTTTTTTATCCAACTCTTGTTCTTTTTCCTCTTTTCCTTCTTCTCTTCTTTTTCTTTCTTTTTTCCCTTTTTTCTCTCCTTTTTCTCTTCTCTTCTACGCCAGTTTTGGCCTTGGAGACAAACCCACAAAATCACTTTGCAAGACTACGACTAATATGAAGTGTAACACGTGTTATGGTGTTACACCCAGTCTGTGATGTTTTCTTCTTCGTGAAATAATAAAAATGCATGTTATTCTAACATTGACACTAAAGGCTTCGAAACACTCCCTTATTGAAATTCGAAAAAAATTTATTATAAAACATATAAAAGTTTTTATTTAATTAAAGTCAATATGTGAATAAATAAATGATAAATTATGATAAACTATTATTTAAATAATTAATTAGTTAAACCATCAATAAAAATGGAACGAGGAGGAAAGCAGCGAGAACAATTGGCAACGTTTGAAGCTTTGTGTTCACTAGAATGAGAGAAGGCAATCGAAGAAAACAATTGAAGTACACAGCAATAGTAATACAATTATAATAACTTGTGATTCATAAATCTTATTCAAGATGTCAATCTTCAGAGCACGACCAAGGAACTATGAGGTAGTGAAGGGACTTGTTTAAGGAGTTGAGTCCGTTTACACTAACACTAATCCTAGTGACCGCAGCTTATGCACGTTGAGAACAACCTTTTTTGACTTCAGTTCACTTTAAGGCGGGGTAGCAAGCAGAAATAAGGCACACGAGTTGCTTGTTGCAAAAAAAGTTTGATGTTTTTTCTTGGGTTTATTAATCTAATTATAGTTCGTTCCTGCACTGACTCTGAAACCAGAACACCTATTCGGTGCGTCTTGCCTCGTGACCACAGCTGTTTTGTGATTTAGTGACAATATACGAGAATCGCTTTGCAATAGTATTATGCCCACTACCAATATACATACAAATGGCTTACGCAAGGCGTCATTGGTAAGCTCACATGTTGTTAGTGTTTGAACAAAAATTTCCTGATATATACATACGAAGGCAGATGAGTTGGAAATTGTATGTAAACATACACAATTAAACTAAAGTCAGAAGAGATATAAGAGCAATAATCAAACATACATAAAAATATCGATATCAACATAATTACATACAAAGTAATATGGAAATGAACAGTCATATAGAAACTTTTATATATGGACAGACGCACATGAAATTATTGACGAAAGCCTATCTTCGTATGGAGATATATGGATGTTTGTATACATACACAAATCCATATAAGCCCAGACAAATGTATGTATATATATCTTCAAGTCATATAAATGCACACTGGTTAACTTGGCAGTTCTTTGTGTTCGGTTGGTCTGTTGCTCTTTACGGTTGTCTCCGTGGCGGTTGAGTGCTTCTCCAGAAAACTTTTTAAATACATCCAAAATCCTTGGAAGTACTCATCTAATCTAATCAAGCAATCCGCTTCCTCATATTTGAGTCTGCATGGATATTATTTCTCTTGATTTTTGATCCGGCATGTTTTCGCTAGTAAATACCGTCATCCTCTTCGTCTTCATCCTCATCCGCCACCAAAGCTGTCCGGCTATAGGTGATTCTTGGTGTTTTGAATTATTTCCAAAGCCATAATCCTCTAGCTTTCCTTCCTATTTAGTTGTAAATTATTGCACAAGTCGCCATTAAATTGTTGACACCATTAACTTGAGATGGCACTCTGATTAGGCGATAAGCCCGCGGCCGATCTTCGTGATGTGGGTCAAGTGGTGTGGGAGCTGAGCACACAAGGCACTCTTCAATTATGCATTGTTGTTTTACTCGGATGCACCACCACGATGCACGGGGAGGTAGAGATTAATTAGAGTAACCTCTCTTCACTCACTGCACTTTGTCCCCTGCTCCGTAATTGAAAGTTCTCCTATTCTACTTCATCATGAATTATTAAGCCCATTTCCATCATTAGGCCTTCCAACGGATCAGTTATTCGATTATTTCGTTCGAAGTCATTTCGCTTTAATGTGAAATTGAAGACTTTTTAATTAGGTTTTAAGGATTATGCAGCCTGCCTATCAATTCAATTAGCCGTCATGTAATCTAATGGCAATGAATGTCAATAGTTGACTAAATATTTTCTTAATATCAAGTTTTTTTTATTATTGAAATTTAAAAAAAAATCTTTTTCATCTTGCATCATACAACATTCATAAATCTTATCCCAAATTGGAGCGTTCAATGAAGGATCTATATGACAAAGACTTGAATAATTACAACCACGCAGCCTATCTCATCTCCCACGCAGTAATGTATTACCGCTTGAAATTAAAATAACCACCTTTGAAGGATCGCTTGAAGGCTGCTATAATGGACGACTCGATCAAGATAGATCGATGCCGCAAATAAACTTATTGATCATTCCAACAGACCACATCCAACCGGCCATAATCAAACGCCGCTGTAGCCTGCCCTCTCTTGCCTTCGTTAATCTTGCATGACCAAAGCTTGCACTGTTTTATGAATTATATAAAACAAAGCGCTAAATTAATTGAAGTTGACTGTTTGAGCGCGCGGAGTTTCAAAAGTTGAAATAAAAAAGACTTCTTCTCGAGTTTAATGACGATTTCAAGATCTGCCGGATTACTCGCAGCGCATTATTTTGTCGCACACCGCACTAAAACTTGCTTCTCAAATTGCCTTTTACGATGTCGATTCTCTTGCGAAACAGGCATATAAAGCTGTCATGCCATTCAGCCCGTCCTATGCCTGCATCTGGAATAGAAGCTATTAAAACATAAGCTCAAGGTTTATGTTTTATTTAAAATTAGATTTCGAGTTTAATTTTAACTTTTGTTTAAGGTTGTCATTTTGCTACGTATATAAACAAGTTGAAAAATTCATTGGCGAAGAATATGGAAGAAGGCATTAGAGGAGGGATTACGTGTGCAATCTATTGTTTCTCCGCATAATTATTTCTCTCGTTATTTCCGAGGTCAGCGAGTAGAGACAAATGCATCATTTTTCTGCGATTCCTCGTGCCCTCTCGATCCATAAATCCATAAAAAGCGCTTTGGAATGATTGCGAAAGTTTTCATTGAAACAATTTTTAATGGAATCACGAGCCCCTACTGGATCACCAATGCATTAATTAACCTCATTGGGTTCGTTGGAGACTTGCATATAGGGAAAAATCATGCCGATACAACACTCCTTACATATTTAATGAAGCAAGGTTTGCAGTATCATCGAAGGTTGCTACAACCCAAGAGGGGTCATAATGGAGTGATGAGTAGAACTATTGTTAGCAATGTGATGGATCCTTCATGACAGCGCCTCCCGTCTATTTGTCATGCGCCTGCCATTCCAACCATCATTCATTCCTCAGCCTATCGTCAGTGCAATCTTCATGTGTGTATCAGGCTAGCTTGCCTCTCTCACGAGCTCATTTAATCATTCCAACGGTTTGAATCATTAACTAGTCGTTCAGCCGCTAAAATTTTCTTTGTTGTTCATAAATTAAGTTCGAATTAAACGCGGATTAGATGACAATTCGTATTGTATATGTGGGTCGCCTACATCAGTCAAGCTGCAAGGGCCATTAAAAGTATGATTTATTGGCATCGATGAGATTACTTGATAGCGAATGACTGACGCACAAGATATGAATTTTGAGCTCTTGCCAGAATAACTAGATTAAAGTTAGATTAAAATTCTAATTTGATTTTTATATAACGGTAATAAATATGGAACATTTCTTGTCCGATTAGCCAACTTGCTCGTGTGGCGAATTCTGCAATGGTCTGTTAGCGGCCAAAAGACAACTGTTAGAGGGAAAGCCACGTCATAAATAATAATCAGCCCTTTTAACAAAGAACAAATTGAACAAATACAAGAATTTATCACCCGAGTGGCCATTATAACAGGCCTTATGTTCTTTCTTAAGCGCTCGCAAAAAACAACATCGCCTTCTTTAATAATTTAACTTCCCATAGAAATAATGACCTGCGATTCGAACTGTCTCCTTCCAAGATTGATCGGCAACTTTAAGTTTGCATGGCAACTACCAAAGGCTCTTCAAGATTCGCTATCTCCTTACTCTTTCAAGTTCTTTGGCTTTTTCATTTCGCATTTCTACGTATTAAAATGCTTTTATTTTTTTTTCATTGTCTCGTTATGCAGTTTATGATTCACTTTAGTTTCGGAGATAAACGCTCAATCGTCTTTTAAAGAAAATTGTTTCTAGAAAGTCGCCAAATAGACTCTCAAGCATGCCTTACATCTCCGAAAGCTCATCTCCGACTTTTGTATCGTCGAAAAAATCATCATTGACATCAGCTACGCCACACACACACACACACACACACACACACACACACACACACACACACACACACACACACACACACACACACACACACACACACACACACACACACACACACACACACACACACACAACACACACACACAAACACACACACACACACACACATACACACACACACACACACACACACACACACATAATTGAATACAATCAATAACAGAAAGACAAGTCGTCACGTCGACTTAAGAAATTATACACTTATACAACTCAAACAACGTGAGTCTGCTTGTTAGGCACTTCCCTGCCATATGCACCACTCAATTAAAGTCACTGACAACCCTCAATTTATTGCTAATCTCTACAAAGCTCCAGTGCTACGGGCCTTTATGTGTTTACATTAATAACGTTCATTTCTCTATTTCGAGCGATTTACTGCATGCCGGGGGCACTTTTTCAATCACCAAGGCACGCCAGCATCCACTGCACTCCTTGCTGCCATTGGAAAGCAAGTGAGAACATTCGAGGCAATAGCTTCATTTCTTTTTCTTCACACCTCTTCTAATCACCTGTTAACAGCTTGTTACAGTGTTCAGTGCAAATACTCCTATCCTACAGAAACATCCACTGCCTCTTGTGGTTGCTTGCTTCTCAAACCTCACTCTTCTAAAAAAATATTGACATTTTTATCTTATTGTAACATTGCTTTTAAAGCCTTCTCCCATTTTTTGAACATCCAAGAATTGTTTTATATCCATCTTTATTTCAACTTCCAAAACAAATCTTTTATGAGTTTCGCAAAAAGTTTTCGTGATGAAAATTCTCATTCATAGCTATTTTTCAAACCAACACGAGTGTCTTTCGTTTGCACAACATTTCTTAGAAATAAAACAAGTTTATAATAAAACTTTCCTCCCTCTTACAAAAAACCCCCAATTGTTCGTTCACAATCGAACTCCCACAAACGTCCCTTTTAATTTCTGCACAACCTGCTGGCTACTTCTCTCGCTTGTCACTCTTTATTATCAACCACAAGGTAAATCACTGTATATTCTCTTAGCCATTTTATTATTTGTGTTCCTTCTTTGATGTCTTGTTTCTTTTGTGTGCTCTCGAATGACTTAGAAGCACACGAACGACATACAGCGGCTTGATCAAACAATGACTCACGCTTCCTTGGGAACTGCACACACACACACTCTTGTAGCTACAACCACCCACCAACCCACCCACAAACCATCCATAAACTACTCTTTGAACCACCCATTAAAACTAAACATTAAAACCACCCATTAGAACCACTCCATTAAAACTTCAGAATTAACGGCGTGTATCCTCACGCCTTAGAGGCCTGTTGCTGTGTTTGCCAGAAAGGTATCTTTAATGATGCAACTCTCAGCTTCGTAAAGGATTGAAGCTTTGCTGTCTTTGTGAACTTTTTTGCTTCAAAAGCATTTTTTTAAAATTATTTTCTAGGTAGTTGAATGATGCCAGAATCGAATATTAGTTTTAATTTGATCGAAATCTTGAGCTTATTTCTCTCGGGAAAACATCCACCTACCTGCTGAGCATTCAAAGGAATAACGAGAAACTTATTTTAATCTCAATTTCGGCACCTGCATTGGAAACTGATAAGGTGAGCTGCATTTAATAGAAGTTTGTTTTGACGTGTTTGTGAGTTTGCTTACAGCGCGCGTAGCTTTCACAAAAGCAAAGTTTAGAGTGGATTTTGACGCTGTATGTTACTAGCGTCAGAGTTGATTGTCTAGACGGCTTCCATATTAACGCCAGAACATCGTTTTGGTCTAGTATGCAAGTTCGTACATGGATTAAAAGTGAAGGGAAGTTCGAGTGATGCAGGAAACTGACTGGCTGTTCTCAATTATAACTTTTACGTCTTCCCTTTTGAGCGCCTTTGAAGGCGAGCAAACAACGAACTACAAACGCATGCACTTTTCAAAAATTGATGCAACTTCGTATCGAGTCTTTCTTCGAATTGATCCGGATCTTGAAGTTTTGTTTATTCAAGGTTCCTTTTTACAACAATTCATAATTAGTCCTGACGAGAGTTTTTCAAAACAACTCCACAACCACAGCCTCTGTACAATAATATCTTCACCTTGAGACGAGCTACTATAAATTGTAGATTACATGTATCGACAATGAAAAGATCGCTCATAATAACAAACTCCAAGGGTGAAGCTACATTTATGTTCGCTACTACTACTTCTACTACCACTACTACTATTACTACCACTACTACTACTACTACTACTACTACTACTACTACTACTACTACTACTACTACTACTACTACTACTACTACTACTACTACTACTACTACTACTACTACTACTACTACTACTACTCCTACTACTACTACTAGTACTACTACTACTACTACTACTACTACTACTACTACTACTACTACTACTACTACTACTACTACTTCTACTACTACAACAACAACTACTTCTACTACTACTTCTACTACTACTTCTA
>OX387249.1:7513871-7516371 GCA_947562095.1 Branchellion lobata
TGGCAAGTGATGCATCACTCACATGTACATCAACCTTCTTTCTTTGCCTTTTCTCTATGACACATTTTCTATTCCCTTCTCATCGATTTCCCCACGTTTTTTGCACCATCAGCTTCGTATTCATTGTCAGCATCATCACTTCATTATTGCGTCGTCATCACCGTCATCATCGTCATCATTTTATTTTCATCACTTCAGCATCATCGTCATCATCAGCATCGTGGTCGTTACCATTGTTTCTATATTACTCCAAATTTACTTTCAAAACTTTATCGCCACCATTGAATCTTCACTAATTTATTACCGTTTCATCATCACCACTCCACCATCACCCCTCCACCATCACCACATCACCACCACTTCACCATCACCACTCCACCACCACCACATCATCACCACCACTCCACCACCACCACATAAACACCACTTCACCACTATCACATCATCACCACCACTCCACCACCACCACATAAACACCACTTCACCACTATCACATCATCACCACTTCATCACCGCTACATCATCACCCCTTCATCACCACTTCACCACAACATCATCGCCACATCATCGCCACATCGTCGCCTCCACTTCGCGCTACCAAAAGCAATCACGTTAAAAAAAATCGTCGAAGTTTCATCTGTTGCGGATTGCGGCCCCAAAGTGTAGTTCGAATTTTTCACGATTCCAAAACGTTCAACAAACTCAAACGACTTGCGCGAATTAAATTTAAAAGCAATAAAATCCAATCTCCGAATCCCGTTTTGAAACAATTGTTTTTCAGTCATCATCGTAGTCGTCATCATCATAATCATCATCTTACTTGAAATCATAGTTCTCATCATAATCATAATCCTCAGCACCATCATCATAATCATAATCATCAGCACCATCGTCATAATCATCATCATCATCACCATTATTTTGTTTGAGTCAGAACATCAGTTGAAGTGGATTTATTAATGAAGAACAGAAGACCCCAAACGAACGCTCATATATCAGGAGTGTTGTGATAGCTTGTGTTATGTAAGAAAGTCTATTGCTTCGGAGGCACTTAAATTCTTCCTACCGCCTCCATTGCTCGCCAACTACCTCCTAGCAGTGTCTGTGTGCACCCAGCAACATCACGTGCCTCTGGACCCAGAACACTGCCACCACACACAACTCTGTGTGCACAGCTCTGACACCCGAGCTCTGTCTTTTTAATCCTTCATGTTTATTTCTCCACATCTAACAGGCACATGCAAACAATATCGCATTTCTCGCATTCATCATCGCTTCTATTCTCTCTTCCCCATCTCTCTCCGCTGTCTCTCTTCGCCGTCCCAATCCGCACAAACATTTTTTCCTCTTTAACATAAAACTTCATCTTACTTTCAACACACACCTCCAAATCACGATCGTTGTATAAATCACTCACTCAGCCACTCACAACAATTTTACCGCTAATTCAATAATTCGTTCATTCTTTCTAAACCAACTCGTACATTCGTTTTTCAAGCGAATCATGTGAATAAATTCCCAATGCTTTCTAAAGGTTCAGAGTACTTCTCATTAAGCTCATAAGAACATCATAACACTGACTAATAACAACATAACAGCATCATAAATGTAAGTATCATCTCAAAACATGCCTCCCTTCGACGAATCAAAGTCCCTCACTTCAGACACAATCAAGCCTGCCTTCGAAAGCGTCCTCAAAAAGCCATAATTGTTGAAATTTCTGCAGATAAACGCTCTTCTGCACGCAAATAAAGCTCAAAATTGCTTCCTTGTTTCATGCTTGCGTTTGCCTCTCTCAGCGATTTATTCCATGTGATCTTGCATAACTCCCCTCTCTTTATATGCCCTACTCTCCTCTCATTTCTCCACCATGCCTGCTTTACTTGATGTTTGTTGCCTCTGTTAACGTCTTGCACTTCTCATTCTTCACTCCACCTATCCGCCCACTTAACTCCATCATCCACAATCTCTCAGACATTTCTTCACTCGTCTTCATCCTCCTTTGAGCTTACGTGCCCCCTCACCTCGTTCTGCCTTGCATATCTCTTCTTTATCTGATTCAGCTGGTAATTGCATGTGAACACAAAAAAAGCTTCATGCCTTTTATTGAGCCAAAAATCGCAAAGCGTTCTCCAAAAAGGCTGATTTATTTTTTATCAACGTTAGTTCGCATGATTAATTTTTGATGTAGTGTAACTTCAAAATGCCTCACGTTTGTGATGGACAGTCCACGAAATTGAAAGAACAAAAGTGACTGACGTTTTAAAAGTTCCACGCAAAAGGCTCAAAAATTCATTTTATCGTGGATTTTTCGATTAAAATGTTTCAAGTACTTTGCATCTATGTGCAATAAAGGTTTGATTGACGTGCGGAATAACGGGCGAGTTGATATCAAGAGTGAGATGATGAATAGCTTCATAAAGAATTCCAAAACATCACTGCTCGACTTTGATGAGAATTATGAGGGGAATGAGAAATAACTTGAACGCTCGATTTATTC
>OX387249.1:7521371-7523871 GCA_947562095.1 Branchellion lobata
ACTACAAACACAAATAAAATTGACGGCAACTTCAACAATAACAACAACAACAACAACAAAAACAACAACAACAACATCATCAAATCACCAAAAAGAAAACATTTTCTAAAACTAAATTTAACAGCAACAAAAACAATACTAACAAAACGAAAATTACTAGAAACAACAAAAACAAAATTGATAACAAAACAACAACATTGATAAAAAAAACAACACCAACAATGATAACAACAACAACAACAACAACAACAACAACAACAACAACAACAACAAAAACAACAACAACAACAACAACAACAACAACAACAACATCAACAACAGTGATAACAACAATAACAACAGCAGTGAGAGAGCATGCCACCGCCTAATGACGTATTGATTGCACATTTCGAAGCAATCTTCTTACACCACCACGCAGCCGGCCAGCGACTTCTGTAAGGCTCCTCGAAACTTGAGCCACTGAACCTTCCCATGATGTATTGCCCTAGTAACTGTTGTGCTGTTACGATGCCAACGTTGTCAGCGGTGAGGATTGTTGAAATACACTGAGCTGTTTGCCATTTAACCTTCAACCACGTTCCTCTTGTCACTTCCACCACATAACTGGCGTCTTCAGAGTCACGAGCAAAATCCAGGGCTTACAGCTGTCAATACTGTGTTGTTGCTATTTTAGTATTGTTGTTAATGTTTGGTTGTTATTGCAGTAACGTTGTCAGTTCAGTGTCGTAGTTGTTGAAGTTCTGTTGTCATTGAAATTGTCTTTTTGTCACAGTGATTTTGTTATTAATCTTCCATGTCTCTTATGTTCAAACACCGCTTACAATACAGCATTGTTGTTAGTTTAAAGACGGTGTTCCATGAGCACCTTTTTGTAGATCAGTTCACAGCGGAGCATGTGCTATGTAGGAACCTTTCTTGTAGAGAATGCAATAAGTACCAGTTCAAAGACTAACTGAATCTCTTCACAAAGAGCTCAAAACTCCACAATTGGAAAAGTAAGAATCGAACATAAAATGTCTTTATGTAGAGGTTAAAAGAACGAACTTTTATGTGAGGTCTTCTACATAAATAGAAGCACCGTGGTTGCAGTAGGCAGGCCTGGGAGATAAATGGTGATTTTTTATTTATAGTTATTGATTTTGTATACGGTGCAACAAAAAGCAATAACAAGAGAATGAGGAGTTCAGGAGCACATGCTACCACGCCAGTGTACAAGCTGCTCAGAGGAGGGAAAAAAAGAGAAAAAGGAAGAAGAGGAAGAAACAGAAAGAGAACTAAGAAAACAAAATAGAAAAAGAAGAGACGAAAGAAGGAAGGAAATCAGAAGAAGAGGAGGAAGACGAAGGAAGGATGAACTTTTTATAGTCAAGCACTCCAACCGTGGTTCTTTTAGAGCCACAATGAAAACATTAGAAACTTCATTTTAAGAGATCAAAGGTTTCTTCAGTGCAATCATTGACCATCCAGTTGTCATCTTGCCTGTGGGGAGCGCGATATAACTGGATTGACTGGGTACCAGTTTCAGAACCGGACGGAAAAACGTCCATATTACTTTAATGTCCGTTTTAATGCTGTGCCGTGTTTGCCCCGGTACAGGCAAACCACGCCCAATGAATGAGAAAACCAGCCCACGAACAGATCTATAGCGATTTCATGACAACTTCATAGTAATTCCACGACAACTTCATAGAATTTTCATGACAACTCCGCGACTTTTGCATAGCAACCAACGGTTCGAAGTCGACATCAACAGCCTTGGAGCCAGCTAGAGAGGTTGTTTAAGACACCGACAAGCATGCACCAACATTCAGCATGTTAGACTTTTCATTGAGAGAAGAAAGGAGTAATGTTGGTTTGGGTGGAGTGAGCAGTTAGTTAGGTGGGTGGAGACGGTTGTTTGGATGGGGAATGAGACCGTTGATTGGACGAGTGGGAGGGTTGGCTGGTTGGGTGAAGGAAAGAAGTTCTCATGAACACTTCTCAGTCTGATTGTCTGCATGGATGCATTACCGCTCGTAACTACCTTCTTGTGAGTTGTAGCGTATGAAGTGTATGTGAGTTTTTGTTTGTGTGTGTGTATATGTGTGTTTGTGTGTGTGTGTGTGTGTGTGTGTGTGTGTGTGTGTGTGTGTGTGTGTGTGTGTATGTATGTATGTGTGTGTGTGTGTGTGTGTGTGTGTGTGTGTGTGTGTTTGTGTGTGTGTGTGTGTGTGTGTGTGTGTGTGTGTGTGTGTGTGTGTGTGTGTGTGTGTGTGTGTGTGTGTGTGTGTGTGTGTTTGTCTATATATATATATATATTTATATATCTACCAAAATTGGCGTTATTTGGGCGTGCTTAAGTTGTTTGTGTGTTTTATTTTGCTTTGAGTGCGCTTGAAGTGGATTGTTTTATGTGGCTGATGATGGTTTGTTTAGGTGAGGTGTGTTGTTGATGATGTTTTGTTTAGTACGAGTGTGTCGCTGGCGTGAGCTTTGTTTTATGTGGAATATGTAAAAGGTT
>OX387249.1:7531371-7538871 GCA_947562095.1 Branchellion lobata
AAGAAGAAGAAGAAGAAGATGAAAAAGAAGAAGAAAAAGAAGAAGAAAAAGAAGAAAAAGAAAAGAATAAGAAGAAAAAAAAAAGAAGAAGAAAAAAGAAAAAGAAGAAGGAAATGAAATATTAGTGATAATGAAGGTGAGTATGATTATGAGAAAGATGATGAAGGCAGATAAGCTCAATAATTCAAGCAAATAAATTCGGTGGCGTTTGATCAGAGTAGTTTTATGCCGTCTTATGCAGCATCGACTGAGCTGTTGGTGGGATGAAGAAGAGGTAGAAGATGGATGGTGGAAAGCGGTACAAAAGATTGGAATGTAGATGAGGGGTGTTTGGAAAAAGGGAAAAGGAGGAGGAGGGTGGAGTAGAAAATGAGAATAGTGGAAAAGAAAGTGAGGATAATGATGAGTGTTGCTGTACTAAAATGTTTGAGTGATAATTAATGCTTCTGACCAACATCTAGTATCAAGCCAAATCCACTTTTGCTTGAAATGCATTTTAAAAAGTTGGATTGCATCACTTTTGTTTTAATAAAAAATTATTTTATTCCAAATTTTTTCCTTCAAAATATAAATTTTCATTTTTTCAAAGTTTTGTTTCCATTCATGGAATGTATCATGGATGGCAGATTTTTTAGGAATTTTTTAAAACACCAAATAACGCTTTTGTTTCTTCATCGATTTTCAAAACGTTCTACCTTCCTTCTTTTCAAGCGTTTCAACATTTTATTTTTTAGAAATAATTTTTGCGTGATCCTTCTTGCTGCTTCACGTGTTCACACTTGTTTGCGAAACGCAAAATTCTTTGGAATGTTCTCCAAAACGTACGAAAAAAAAAACTTTCAGTTGTTCAAAGCTGAAAAAACAGTTTGTTTTCAAATACAATTCTACGATTTTTGCAACTTCCTCGTTGAGTAACCTTGTTTGCGCAAGCGTTTGTGTAATTAATCAAAAGTGCATTTATTTATCATTCTCGCAGCATCATAACGCTCCAATTAAATTCAATTCCTCTCTCCTCTCCTCCTCACGCACAGTGCACATCGGCGTACACTGCAGAGGCCCCTGTTGTGCTTTTAATTGATAAATATTTCACGCTCAACTCTTTTTTGACAACGAGAATTTTTCTCTTTGAAAATGTTTTCGTATTCAGCACCACGGAGCAATTAACCCTCGAATTCCAAAACAAATGTTCTTGTCTTTATTTAAAATTCATAACTAACGTCTGATTTTTGAGACGAATTTCGCTTGAAATCACTTGTAAGTTTTTTAGAGAAATGGTTTTGTCATTACAGAATTGTTTTGGAACTCTTTAAACCCGCTTGAACATTTTAAAAGAGTAAATTTGTAAAGATCTTCTTCAACAGATAACTCATGAAAGGCTCAGAAGGATTTAAAAGCACTATAAACTATTTCAAAGCTTCTTCGCTCAAAACATCATTATCATTCTCGTCATCATCGTCGTCATCATCATCATCATCATCATCATCATCATCATCATCATCATCATCATCATCATCATCATCATAATCTTCCTCCTCCTCCTCCTCCTCCTCCTCCTCCTCCTCCTCCTCCTCCTCCTCCTCCTCCTCCTCCTCCTCCTCCTCCTCCTCCTCCTCCTCCTCCTCCTCCTCCTCCTCCTCCTCCTCCTCCTCCTCCTCCTCCTCCTCCTCCTCCTCCTCCTCCTCCTCCTCCTCCTCCTCCTCCTCCTCCTCCTCCTCCTCCTCCTCCTCCTCCTCCTCCTCCTCCTCCTCCTCCTCCTCCTCCTCCTCCTCCTCCTCCTCCTCCTCCTCCTCCTCCTCCTCCTCCTCCTCCTCCTCCTCCTCCTCCTCCTCCTCCTCCTCCTCCTCCTCCTCCTCCTCCTCCTCCTCCTCCTCCTCCTCCTCCTCCTCCTCCTCCTCCTCCTCCTCCTCCTCCTCCTCCTCCTCCTCCTCCTCCTCCTCCTCCTCCTCCTCCTCCTCCTCCTCCTCCTCCTCCTCCTCTTCCTCCTTCTCCTCCTCCTCCTCCTCCTTCTCCTCCTCCTCCTCCTCCTCCTCCTCCTCTTCCTCCTCCTCCTCCTCCTCCTCCTCCTCCTCCTCCTCCTCCTCCTCCTCCTCCTCCTCCTCCTCCTCCTCCTCCTCCTCCTCCTTTTCCTCCTTCTCCTCTTCCTCCTTCTCCTCCTCCTCCTCCTCCTCCTCCTCCTCCTCCTCCTCCTCCTCCTCCTCCTCCTCCCCCTCCTCCTCCTCTTCCTCCTTCTCCTCCTTCTCCTTCTCCTCCTCCTCATCCTCTTCATCCTTCTCATCCTCATCATCCTCCTCATCCTCCTCATCCTTCTCATCCTCCTCCTCCTCCTCCTCCTCCTCCTCCTCCTCCTCCTCCTCCTCCTCCTCCTCCTCCTCCTCCTTCTCCTCCTCCTCCTCCTCCTCCTCCTTCTCCTCCTCCTCCTCCTCCTCCTCCTCCTCCTCCTCCTACTCCTCCTCCTCCTCCTCCTCCTCCTCCTCCTCCTCCTCCTCCTCCTCCTCCTCCTCCTCCTCCTCCTCCTCCTCCTCCTCTTCCTCCTCTTCCTCCTCCTCCTCCTCCTCCTCCTTCTCCTCCTCCTCCTCCTCCTCCTCCTCCTCCTCCTCCTCCTCCTCCTCCTCCTCTTCCTCCTCCTCTTCCTCCTCCTCCTCCTCCTCTTCCTCCTCCTCCTCCTCCTCTTCCTCCTCCTCCTCCTCCTCCTCCTCCTCCTCCTCCTCCTCCTCCTCCTCCTCCTCCTCCTCCTCCTCCTCCTCCTCCTCCTCCTCCTCCTCCTCCTCCTCCTCCTCCTCCTCCTCCTCCTCCTCCTCCTCCTCCTCCTCCTCCTCCTCCTCCTCCTCCTCCTCCTCCTCCTCCTCCTCCTCCTCCTCCTCCTCCTCCTCCTCCTCCTCCTCCTCCTCCGCCTCCGCCTTCTCATCATCATCATCATCATCATCATCATCATCATCATCATCATCATCATCACCATCATCATCATCATCATCATCATCATCATCAACATCATCATCCTCATCATCATCATCATCATCATCATCATCATCATCATCATCATCATCATCATCATCATAATTATCGACACAATCCTTGAATCACCTCAATTCAACACATCCTATACCTTTTTATCCGCATCACCACTACTTTACCACTACTCCACCAATATGCCACTACCATTCCACCCACCCCAACGCACCTCACGCTAAACACCACTCACCACAAACCACACACCACACATCTCCCGCTACACATCACACGCCACACACCTCCTTCTCGGCATCCTTTTGCAATTTTGTGTCGCTAGAAGCTCTGCAAGATTTTCGTTGAAAGAATTAAAAAAACTTATTTTGTTTCAAGAAGTGAGCCTCGCAAATACTAATGAAGTTGCCGCAAACAATGCGCAGGCCGGCGGAGAAGATGCCAGGCCGCAGCATGGAGCGGATATTGCATTAGCGAAACTGCTCAATAAACGTAATTTGCGAAAGCGTTTTAGCATCAAAAAGTTGCACAAATTAATTTCACATTTGAATGTATTTTCCATGAAAGTATTCACCATAAAATGATGCTCCATAAAATGATTTTTCATCAAGAAATATTTTATAAGAAATTTTCATTCCATGAAATATGCCTTTCGTGAAATATATTTAAAGAACATCTCTGGAATGATTGACTTTTCGAGATATAATGAGTTCGCTCGATTGTGACGTCGATAATGCAGTTGACACTAATTGCGTGCCTTAGACCCAGCGTTGGCCCCAGCATGCAGTCGCAAACAAGCGTGAGAGCAGAGACTGCGAAAGTTCGTGATTTTGATTGAAATGGATGGGTTGGCGCGATGGATGTTTGTACGAGAAAATCAAGCAATGGACGTGTTGGAAGCACTGGAAAAATGACTATGTGAAAGAGGCCTACAGAAAAGGAACTTTTTTTTGAGAAACTTTTGTGAAAGTGAAGTATGTGACAAAGAGACATTCTTGGAAAGTTATGCTTTTGGGTTTGGAATTTATGGTGGCTTTGAATGCATTCATAAAAAAAAGGAAAAAACTGGTTATAAATAAGTAAGCTGGTCATTGTTTTGTTTCAAAGTCACAAAACAGCCATCATCCTTTTCAATGATTAATGCCAAAAGCTGTCGAGAAAAAGACATTTTTTTATTTCAAAAATAATTCATTCATAATTAACTCACCCTTGAAAACGTTGAAACCGCCCATCACTTCAGTCTTCAAGTCTCTACAATAGTTCAAAAAAATTCTGTTAAAGCTCAGGTTTTTGCACATCTAATCAATAAATTTGAAGCTTTCAACAAGCCCTCAAACGATCGCTTCTTCAGCAACCAACTAAGAACATTTTGAACACTTTTTGTTATTCTTTGCCATGAAGATTCCACCCTTTTGTTGTATTTCTTTTTTTTAGCCTTTTGAACCATTTAATAAACAACCTTATCAACAACTGTCAGCATTCATTCAAGAACGGTCAATGCAAAAATGCTGCAGTCTTTGTTAAACCAACAAAGCTACAGTGTCAACTAAAACCATCATCCCTAAATCACCACCAATAACCGCCACCACAGTATAACAACCATTTGAACTAAGAAAATTTTCGCAACAACCACAACTTTTTCAAAAACTACCACAACCAATTAAACAACTATCTACAACACGAAAACTGCCCCGATTTTTACCACACAACCACCACTATCAGTGAAGCCACCACAACCACACAACCACCCCTACCACCAAAGCCAACAACACAAACATCCATCCATCTAACCTCTTCATCCACGCAACCACCACTAGCAACCTCAACCAACCACACCTCTACAGGGCCTCTGAAAGCGAACACCACCATGTTCAACCTTACCCTCTTCACCGACGACAGTGTCAACGCCACAGGATTCATGGCTTTTTACCAAGTCCACTCCAACCTCACAACCCCTTACCACCCAACACCCACACCCGCCCTTCAACACTCCCTCGTCTCGTCATCGCCTCACAAACAATTTGGTAAGAATCCAAATCCTTTTGTTTTTTTTAATTTTTTTGATTAAAACCAGAATATTCGACGAGTGCAACTTCCCAATGGTTACTTTGAATTCCGATGCACGGTAACTCAATCGACGTAATATCGTAAATTGTTTCGAACCTTGAGTCTTTAAGTGGATCTTTCGTAGGTCGGCTTTGACCCTTATGCACAAAGACAACGTTTCATGAAACCTGCCTAAGGGGCCTTCAAAATCACTACTTCCATCTCCAACCAAAAAAACTCAGCAATGAAGCCATCTTCCCAGAATTCAGATCGAATTGGAAATTTTTTTTTGTAAGTCATCTGAAAAGCCTTAGAACAAAGCTGAAATGGCTGAAAGCAAAGATGAGCGTGTCTTCCTTTTTTGAATTTTTCTGTTTTTTCATTTTTTTGAAAATCCATTCGTTGTCTTTTCAAGTAGCCAAAAGTTTGGTTGTTGCAAACCCTCGAAATTATGGAAGTTGGTATCTCATGGTTGATTCGTAAAAATATGATCTGTTTTTCCTTCTTACTTTCACACCATCGTTTTCTGTATTTTTTTAAAATTATTTTTAATTTTTAACCCGTATTTTATCTTTTTTTAAAATACTTTTTTCTCTTTGCTGTTCCTCCTTCCTTTCCTCCCTCGTTGTTACGTGGAGAAAGGCGTTGATGGTTTGTTTAAAAGTGCACCGAGGATCTGATGGGACGATGGCCGACTGGGTCGGAATTAATAGAAGTTCATGAAGATTGATACAAGTCCAAATTAAGGCAAGTTAATCCTTCCAGAGGTGATTCATTTTTTCGCAAATCGAAGAGTTTGAACTTAACATTAAATTGAAAAACTTATCTCACGCTCATCAAGAACTATAGCTAGCTTTTGCATCAAAATGCGAGTCGAATAAAAACATTTTGAATCTAAGACTGCAACTTACTCATATTGAACCGCCCTTCGAACAACCTACATTCAAGCTTTTCAAATTATAGCCCTTCCAACAAAACATTATTTGTTTTTTTTTGCCGGACGAAAATTAAACGCTTTCAAGAAACTGATGGAAAAAACATTCTGTGATTTCTTTGTTGATTACATCGCCAAAATTCTAAGCAGAACTTATTTTTTTCTATCAACAACGCTTCTCAGTACAGACGCTCTCTAAATTCAGAGCGAATTATTGACAGTCGCACGCTGAGTCTTCCACACGCGACACGAGAAGCCATCATCCTCATCATACTCTACAAAACTAATACCTTTTCATTTTTTTAGAAACGTTGAAATTAATTTTTTCTCTTGTCAATCGATAAATTTCATTTCAATAAGTGAAACGAAACATTTTATTGTCTTCTAAAGCCTTTATTTTGTCACCTTGTTCCTACCTCACGTGGCTATTACTCTTGTTGCCTGCTTCTCACAGCATACCTACCTTACACACCTTTATCTTTCTACTCTTTTTATCTCTTTTTTTTCTTTTTTTCTTTCTCTTTTTTTCAAACTATTTCTATTCTTTTTTTCCTTCTTTTTTATCTTCCTTTCCATTCTTCTCATCCTTTTCTTTCCACAGCTCCTTGTGCTTCCGACCAGTGGGTATGTCCGATGGACAGGAGGTGTGTGCACAGAGACACTCTGTGTGACGGAGTGGTTGACTGCGTTGATGCTGCCGACGAAAGCTTTGCTTTTGCAAGATGTCCTGGTGGGTGGTTATATGGTTGTTAATGTTTTTTGCTTGTAATGTGGTTTTTAGTTTTGTGTAGTTGTTATTTTGTGGTTGTTATGCGGTTATTGTTGTGTTGTTGTTGTCCAGTTGTTGTGTGATTGTTGTTACGTGGTTGTTGGTGTTGTGTTTGTGGTTTTTATGTTGGTAGTTGTGTTACTTTCTTATTATTGTTATTATTGTGTATTATTTTCCAGTAAAAATTAAATTATGGATTGTTGTTGTTATTGTTGTTGTTATTGTTGTTGTTATTGTTGTTGTCGTGAATGTGAGGGTGGTTTGGTGAAGTCGCCCAGAGGCGGTGATAAACGGTACTTTTCACCACAATTACGCACAACCTGCATACTAGTTTCTGAACTTCTAACTTTCAATATATGTTCCTTGTAATTCTAATTTGGTGGATGATGGTGGAACTTATGAAAATGGTGGTTATTATGGTGATGCTGGTGCTGATGATGGTGATGATAATAATGATGATGATAATAATGATGATGATGATGATGATGGCGAGGACTAGGACGATGACAATGACGATGACAAGAAGATGAAAATGACAATGACAATAAAGACGATAGTCCAAAATGGATGAAAAAAGTTTGAAGTGTTTTTATCACAGAATTCAATAAGTTGAAGAGGAAAGATATGATTACCTTTATTGTTTCCACTTTTGCAGCGCCACATGGCCGTGATAACCACGTGGGATCAGCGGGTGACACTCGAAACGATGAAAAGTACAAGAAGTAGCCTCCCAAAACTTGTTAAAGCTTTAATAAATGAAACTAGTGATGGACGTGTGACCCTTTATGTC
>OX387249.1:7543871-7551371 GCA_947562095.1 Branchellion lobata
CTTGAGTGCACTGACACATAATGCCAAACCAAAATCACTTGAAAACACCCCCATTGAATAGAAGCTTGCTTTCAGGGCACAAAAATCGAGATTTTATATTATTTCAATCAACATTTATATTTTTCTCATTCAAATTGCTCGAGAATATGAATCAAAAATAACTAGGGGCGCTGTAGCGGATAATGAAGATGGCGACAGGCTGTGGTTTTCAAAACCACTCTAAAAGCTTCTCAGCCTCTCAAACGTTGAATTTTTAAGAAAAGAAGTTTTGATATTTTAATTTATTGAAAGAAGTACTTTTAAGTAATATGAAACCATAATGCGATCTTGGTCATGCTGTGAGTGTGCGTGTATGTGTGTTTGCATGTGTGTTTGCGTGTGTGTTTGCGTGTGTGTTTTTGCGCGTATGTGTTTGCGTGTGTGTTTGCGTGTATGTTTGCGTGCGTGTGTGTGTTTGCGTGTGTATATTTGTTTTTTTATTTGTCTAAACGAAGACACTTCGCTACGCTTAGCAACTTATTTTTTTGTGTTTTTTATGTATTTTGGCTTTATGTGCGAGGTGCCATGGTAACTTTTCCTGGAATAATCTCGCTTTCTTGTTATTTATCGACGTATAATCACCCTTTCATTTCTAGTAATAAATGATTTTTGTGCTTGCATTTTTCTGATCACTTTCACCATACTTGTTTCGATAAAAAAAATAACGACATTTATATCAAAAACAACTAAAAAACATATTTTTTGGAGAAAAATTCCCAAGCAATTCCTAAATTCAGACAGAACCTTCTAGAAACAAATGATTGGATTTTTTTCCTTTCTTAGCGCCTTAATCCCAACGAAAAGCGCCTCAATGTCATCACTCAGAGCAACATTAGCAAATGAATTTGCCTTTCAAACATTGCAATCAAATTAATTTTTACTTTTCATTTTTCAGCCTTGAATCCCCACTCTGATTTAATTTCGAATTTGTCTTTTTGTTTACGTGATAAAAGTCACTCTGTAGGATCTTTTGCATATTTTTAATATACTTCTTTGCGCGAATTTCATTGTCTTCACCGCCACGGCGTAAAAGTGATCTTAGAAAGCATTTCGCCGAGAAAATTAAAGTAATGAATTTGCACGCTTTCAAAAGCACGTTCCAAATTCTAATTTAAAATTTATTAAAAAAATTTATCAAAAAACCTTTCGAAAAATCTCCCAAAAAATATTTCAAAAAGTTTGCATAAACATTCTTTGAGGCTCCACTCTCCATTCAACTTTCACACGGCGTGGTGGGACCACTACAACACTTACTCAACCTCCCTCCATCATCGACACTCTCCTCCCCTCCGTGCATCTTCCCCTGCATTTTTTATCTGCATCTTTCTCTTTTTGTGCTTCTCTGTGTGCAAATCTCTGTGCTTCTCTCTGTGCTTTTCTCTCTCTTTCTCTCTTCATCTTTCTCTTTCTGCGTTTCTTTGCAAATATTTCTTTATTCTTCTCTCTCTGTACATATCTCCCACTCCGTGTGGGCTTCTCTCTCTTTAAAGTCTCATTTGAATGACAACTCACACCTTAGTGAACCAAAGGCTTCTTGCAGACAAACCTGCTTGGTGGCTAGTGAGGAAGCCACAAGAAAGAATGGGTGTTTGTGTGGGTGTATATGTGGATATTTGTGTGGTTGTATATGTGGGTGTTTGTGTGGTTGTATATGTGGGTGTTTGTGTGGGTGTATATGTGGATATTTGTGTGGTTATATATGTGGGTGTTTGTGTGGGTGTATATGTGGAAGTTTGAGTAGGTGTTTGTGTGGGTGTTTGTGTGGTTGTATATGTGAGTGTTTGTGTGAGTGTGTGGGTGTTTTTGTGAGTGTTTGTGTAGATGTTTGTGTGGGTGTTTGTGTGGGTGTTTGTGTAGGTGTTTGTTCGGGTGTTTGTGTGGATGTTTGTGTGGGTGTTTGTGTGGATGTTTGTGTGAATGTTAGTGCGGATGTTTGTGTGGGTGTCTGCGTGGGTGTTTGTGTGGGTGTTTGTGTAGGTGTTTGTGTGGGTGTTTGTGTGGGTGTTTGCGTGGGTGTTTGTGTGAGTGTTTGTGTAGGTGTTTGTGTGGGTGTTTGTGTGAGTGCTTGTCTGGGTGTTTGTGTGGGTGTTTGTGTAGGTGTTTGCGTGGAGGAGGTTGTGAAGTGACGTCACAATGCCATCTAGACTCCCTCTTGGCTCGCTTGATTTATTGTCTTTAAGTTTCGATATTTATTACATTGAAAACTTTTTCAATATACTGAAATACAAACTTCAAAATTTATATCTTTCAAAAATGATTAATTGACTATTATAAAGTTTTAATAAAAGTCCTAAGTGTAATAAATGTGGTCCGCAAGGACTTCATTGAAATGTCATGGCTGGCTTCTTGAGAAATCATTTGAAGCTTAACGTTTGTGTTTTATGGCCAAATGAATGCAAAGTTGTTTATCGAACCATCAAACGACCAAACTTCTAATTTGAAAGATAACGATTTCAATGAATTTGTTCCTGAGCAAGAAATAATTTTTCAAATGTCTTTTTAATTCGACAAAATGACTGTATTTCTGAGTAAAGATTGAAATTTCGGTCAGCCTCATCACGATCTTTTCTTTCCCCTCCTACAGAGACAAGGTGTGTGGAATGGAACTGGAAGGGTGGACTGTCACCCACCCACCCCATCAACCCCCCTTCAGCAACTCTTGGCTGCCTGAGGTGGACCACACCAATGGAACACGTGAGTAAAGAGATGGCTGGAGTGATGGTGATAGTTATGGTGGTGAAGACGGTTTTAGTTGGGATGATTGTGGTAAAGAGTTTTGGTGACGTTTAGGAAGATGATTGAGGTGGTGAATGTGTTGAAAATGATGGTGATGACTTTGGAAATTATACAAGTGATGGTAATAATGTGGCTGATGGAACTAGTAAGGAGGATAGGAGTGGCAAAGCTTGAGGAGGTTGTAGTGAGTGGAAAAGTGGTGGTGATAGAGGTGGTGATTATGATGGAGTTTCAAGGAACATCTAATTGACCTATATCGAAATTAGTGTATTGGTGGCTGGATTCCGTGAGCAATTTTTCAACGGCATTTGATGACTGAGTGGGCATTGAGAAGCTTTTTGAAGGAAGAGCGGATGATGAAGTTGTGGTATGAAATGAAATAATGTAGGCGCAGACTCTCTGATGGATAGAAAAGCGATTGAGCGTTTGAAAGTGAATGAATGCATGATTAATGAATGCATTGATGGTGGCCTGGTGGGCTGATGGATGGCTTATTAAAGACGATTTGATGGGACAGTTTGGAAAGCTCTAAATGGAAAGAATGATGAGGTGGAAAATGGCATCCTTTAAAATATCACAGTTTTGTTTATATTTTAAAATTTTCGATTTTTGTTGCTAGCGCTTCTTCTCTATTCAAAAAAGGATTAGGAATTCTGCTTGTCGCTTTAGATTGCCAGTTCACTTGACGCATTTTAGAAGGGTGTGCCAAGTGGAAGAAGCCAGAAACCGGGCCTAATAGACTGTTTCGAGCTTTACTTTATTGGTTTTTATGACTTTTCAGATAAAAATACCATAAAACAAAAAGGATTTCAAAAGCTAAAGTTGCGTAGTTCGCACAGTCACGACAGCGATTCCACTGAAACTACTTTATTTTTCGAAACTCCAAACCTTTTTTTACGCCAATAAATATTTGAATGACGTTACAGCAGATTATTGGGAAGATTTTGTTTTGAAGTATTTGATTAGAAATCACACAAATATCCCTCAAAAGAATTCTCTCGAATATCTCTTTTTTATCGTCTTTTTTGTTACCCCTTTGTGGTGCCGTACAGAATTTATCTCTCATTCCTCCCCCGTCTCTTTCTTCCACTTTTGAATTTCAGTTTGAGCAAACTCACAACTCCTCCAATGAGACTTTTCGAAGCGTTATATAAAAGTACGAAAGAATTCTGAGAAAGTTCTCATTTCAAAACTTTCTTCTTTTGTCCACAAACGTCGCAAAGAGCTCATCTGCCTTTGTGACTTCCACAATGTATGTTGAGTAAAGTTTATTCACTTTTTGCAAGTAACCTCCCTATCTTGAGAAAAGAAATTTGGAAAAATAATTAATTACATTGAAAATTTTATAAAAATTAAACAATTTTTTTTGTTCAAAAGCATTATTTAATTTCTTAAAAAGACAAAAAAGTACGAAATTTTAAACTCGAGGTGCCGAAAAAAACACTAATTTTGGAGTCATTTTGCGTTTGTAGTTTTATGTCAAATTTTTTTGTTTTTGAAAAGTTTTTGAAGCCGCTTCAACAATTTTAATTAGGTTTGTCTTTTGGATAAGCGAAAAGTTGCGACGTGAACTCGGTTTTGTACTTTTAAAGTTTAATTTTTTAAGCAAAGCATCGTGGAATTGTTCCACGCCATTTACCTTTCCACTTCATTTAACACTTTTTCCAAACATCCCTTCATTTAATACCCCCTCATCCAAACACGCCCTCATTAAAACCATTTTCAGCTTTTTCCTTTCACACCACGTTCACCTCTCACACAGATGGCAGCTATCTCCACACCACTCAACTCCCTGCCCTTCTCAAGTCCTCAACCACCACCTTGCTGCCAAACCTGCAGTACTGCCTCCGCTTCTGGTACGTTATTAAAACCGGCAAATCACCTTCCTCTTCTTCTGGAGACATCTCGCTGTCAGTCTACCTCAACGAGGACTTGCTGAGGCCTGAGTGGCTTATGACAGCCTCCTCTTCGAGAAACAGGTGGCACAAACGCAAGCGCATCAAGCCTCCCATGGACTGGGACAGTGCGGGCTGGAAGCTGGCCGAGGTGGTTCTTGAACCTTCTTCAAGACCTTTGAGAGTTCTTTTCAACGCCAGGAATGGATATTCAACCTCGTCGTTTTCTTCCTCGTCGTCATCACACGCCACTAACGCGTGGCAAGATGGCGGGGTTGCCATTGACGACATCAGCATTCTGGAAGGACCCTGTTCTGGAAGTGAGTTCTTTTGTGATGACTTTCAAACAACTTCCCATGCATGCTCAATGTTGCTTGTATTCTTCCAGCTCGAATCGCTAATGGCACATTTGAATCCTCTTTCAAATCCTGCAATCCATCAACGCTGCCACAGGAGCCACTCAGTCACAGCAATAACCCAATGAAGCTTCCACTGCGCATGTCATTTCATGCCTGCCGAACTATCCTTTAAAATCACCTGTTGCAATACTACGTGGAAAGAATGATTAGTGTTGACGTGCTTTTGTGCTTTTTATTCCGATCTGATCGATGCCTCACCCACTGACCACGGCACACTAAGGCACACTCGAACGATTCAAAGTGCTTTTATCGATTAAGAAAGCAGTTTTCGATGCCTTTTGCGCGTGCTTTGAAAACTCAAACCCCCACGAAATGTTAACAAAAATGTGACGCTTCAAACCAAGGCGGGCGGAAATTGTATGCAAATGAAGGGAATTAAGATGAAATTGGCGCGCAAATGGAAGGAATAAGTTATAAATTGAAATCGAATTGAATCGTTATGTTGTTACGAGGTGTTAATTGCTTCGTTCGGTGTTGTGCTGTTGCTATGACAACGATCAATAGAACCTCGCAACTCTTGCTTCCAAACACTCCATATATACACATATATATACACATCACCAAACCTTTTATAGAGGCTTGCAAACAAAGAACACGAACGACGCAACTATTGATAGTTCTTTAAGCTTCGCAATGAATTTTTTTGAAAATTGAAAGAAAAAATGTTCCATATCAAAGTGGCATTAAAAATATCAAAATTGAACCGAAAATGACCTTAGAATTGTGGCTTTAATAGTTGCAAAGTTAATCTCTGAAACGGTCCGAGAAGAAAGAAGCAATGGATTTGTTCTGCAGAATACGAAGCAACAATATTTAATTCAAATCAATTTCAATTTTGAATTTTCCAATAATGAAACACCGCAAAAAAGTAAAAAAAAAACTTATCGCAGTCACTGGTGTTGTATTTCGAGGCGGAATGAAAGCATGAAATTAACTTAAAGAATGATTTAATTCAATTGGCACCTTGCAAGAGTTGCACAAGCATTCGCATTGGCGAGTATGCACGTTATTGCCTATGCTGTTAGGGCCTCTGCTGTTAGGATTTCTGTTGTTAGGATCTCTGTTGTTAGTGGTTCAGCCGTGAGTGGTTCGGCTGTTAGTGGTTCAGCCGTGAGTGGTTCAGCTGTGAGTGGTTCAGCTGTGAAAGATTTTTTTCGTTTGGTGTTTCTTCATTCCACTTCTTTCCCTCAAGCTTCGTCTTCCGCAACTGCATGCCGATGACTCACACTGAGTTATAAGTGGCGAATTGAGAGCACAATTGTTATTTATGATGAGCTGACATTTGATACGCTTGCATGTTTTAGTGGCATTATGAATTATGACTTGCTAGGAGGTGTTGGTGCTGAGTTATCGAATGGATTTTTTATGGCTCTGGTGGTGGTGCTAATTTTTCAAGATAACAGACTATTACATGGATAGTCATGTAGAAGATTAATTCTTCGATAAGTGCACATAAAATCGTAAATAAAGTCCAAGAGAGAAGGGCAGTGGTGAAGAAATAAAATCGATAAGAAAGTTATTAATGCCATGAGCACTGTCGATAAAGTCCACACACACACACACACATATTGCTTCTATTGTCCATCGGATGAACAAAACGTTTTTAAAGTCGCAACACCGCACGTGTGACACTATGTATATTCCTCAATTGACTTTTCTTCTCCTTCTTCTTCTTCTTCTTCTTCTTCTTCTTCTTCTTCTTCTTCTTCTTCTTCTTCTTCTTCTTCTTCTTCTTCTTCTTCTTCTTCTTCTTCTTCTTCTTCTTCTTCTTCTTCTTCTTCTTCTTCTTCTTCTTCTTCTTCTTCTTCTTCTTCTTCTTCTTCTTCTTCTTCTTCTTCTTCTTCTTCTTCTTCTTCTTCTTCTTCTTCTTCTTCTTCTTCTTCTTCTTCTTCTTCTTTTTCTTCTTCTTCTTCTTCTTCTTCTTCTTCTTCTTCTTCTTCTTCTTCTTCTTCTTCTTCTTCTTCTTCTTCTTCTTCTTCTTCTTCTTCTTCTTCTTCTTCTTCTTCTTCTTCTTCTTCTTCTTTTCCACCTTCTCCATGTTTTTGCTTTTTTTCTCATCTTCTTACTTATTTCCCTTTATCTTTTTTTTGTTTTCTTCTTTCTTTTTTCTTCCTTCTCATTTTCATCTTCCCTCCCCCCCCCCAGTTGACATGCAGTGCAACTTTGAGTCTACCACATGCGGGTGGCATTCCCACGATGGAGACTTCAACTTCTTGCGCCACACCAGCGGACCAGGCCATCTCACATCCACGCACCAGTGGAAGCTGTACGACTACAAGAACTCCGAAGTGAGAGAAGACCACTATGACAAGTCTTCCCTTGATGGCAGTGAGTGGAAGGGAGGGTGAAATGTGGTAGGAAAAATAATGGTAAAGAAGAAAGTGGTAGAAAAAATAGTGATGGTGGCGTAA
>OX387249.1:7556371-7608871 GCA_947562095.1 Branchellion lobata
AAGTTATTGACGCCTACGAAGCTGTTTCAAATGTACTCAAGCGTTGGAACACACACAAAAGGAAGATGCGTCCAGCCATGCGTCAAAGACTGCGTGGTGTCATAGTGTGTCGGTGGTATTGTAGTGTGTTGATTCTGTAATCTCTTTCTTGTACGGCGTAGTCTTGATGGCCATGTGTGTTGATTATGCGGCTTGTTGTTGGTATTGTGGGGTGGGTGATGTAATGCGTTAACGGCACAGTAACGCAAGCAATGAAGAGGCTTGTTGGTGGTGTGAAGCACGTGGTTTTTGTATTCGTAAACTTACTGCCACGTCGGGGTTGCCTGGCAACCAGCACGTGATGATCACTCGAGCCTGTTGAGACGCACGATTCGTAGAGGGTGATTTTTCAACGTCAAAACTTTTTCACCGCTTGATTGTAATTGCCGCACAAATCAGCTTCAGCAGTGGCGTTGTGGCACTCTTTGCCTCTTATCTTTTGTTCGACTGTCAAGTGGTGTTTTGTCTCGATAACTCTAGCGACAACCTTCACCACAAGCGCCAACGATGGCGCCACCGCTATTGAAATTAACATAAAGTGACTAAAAGAGTCTTCAAAAAGTAGGTTCCTTGGGTGTGGTGTGGAGACAGCGTCAAAGACGTAACAGCAAAGACAATTTCCATCCTTCCCCAAGGAGCGTCCTTCACTTGCATCACGCTATGCAAGCTTCGTAGCTGCTGCGTACACGGTCCTGTGTAGAAGAACCGAATTGACTTCATTAAATATTCATTCACTGATGTTTTGTGTGTCAAAAAGGGAACTGTTGGAAATCGTTCAGGGCCTCTTTGCAGGTGCTACACTGTGAACGAGCAACAGACTTCACAATGGAAGATAATTAATCGAGCAACAGTGAAAGATGTGCAACTATTCTTCTCATATTATTACTTCTCATACATTAATTTTGTATTGTTTGTTTTCTGTTTATTCTTTTTTTTCTTAAATTTGTTTTTTTTTATATTTTATTTTATATATTTTTAATGTGTATTTTTTTTTTGTTTTTTTTAATCTTTTTCTTTCGCCTTCTTTGTTTCCAGTTGATTTCGCAAAGTTTATTTATGCTAAGTATTTGTATAGGCTTAGTTTAGTTACATTGGCCTGCCTTTTGATTACTCCACGAGAGCTCTGTGAGGGCTTCGGTCATTCAGATCATGTTGCAATGTTGCACAGAGTCCTTTGCAACGCCACACTTGATATTTACGTTTTTAAAACCTTTGTGTGTATTATTTTCCAATTAGAAATTCTGCGCTTCATTCTCATTCTGAAACATCCGCGCACGTGCCTTATTGCAACTTTCTGGTCCTTTCTCCTGCTTTGTTTTGACATCGGATCTCTTTTTCATCAAATTCTCTTTTTAAAAGCGTTTTTTTCATTTATAAATCATACTAGCGACCTGCCAATATAACCTCGACAGCTTTGTGATTTTAAAGAATTTTTCCAAGACAATTTTTGCATAATAAATAATTATTTATTTTTAAATATTTAAATAGTGTTTCACGTGCATTTGAAAGCCAATAGGGAGCTTTGAAAAGTTAGTTGCATAAATTCTTTCAACGACTTTAGTTTTCAAATACAAACCTCTTCAACGCTAAGTTAATCGGGCGCTGAAAATTAAAACTAATTGTGGCGAGATGTCCCGTCTCGTTCGCATGCTTTAATAGAGGCTTTTTGAATTCTTTCGAAACTAAGAGCCCTCTGAAAGGCCATTTTTCATTTATTTTCAGACTTTTAGATTTTTGAAAAGAGAAAACACGCATTTGTTGAATAATCGAAATCGAAAAATTTTCAAAACGAAAAAAGGTATTTAAAAAAATAAGCACTTCACCTATCTTCGATGCCTCACTTTTATATGTTAATGTAATTAATGCACACACGGCTCAAATATATTTGCTTTACAGCACCGCAACGACCGACCTCACACACTTGACGCTCACGATATTTGCATTATTTAACATGCGCAAGCCACTTCTTACATTTATCAAACATGCTAAAAGAAGAAAATTAAATTAGCTTTCAACAATATGACAAATAAATAAAACACGTTTTATTCAAAGGCACTTTCTTGTGGGATTGTCCGTTCGCTTAATAATATAGACAAACAGAATTTGCATAAAACACTATCACATCTCATACAAATCTCTTTCATCCCTTTTCATCCGCTTACTCCGCGTACTATGTCATAGTCTTTCGGCAATTTCAACGATATTTCTTTTAAAATCGTAAACTATCTAAAACTAGTTTTTTTGACTAAAAAGACTCAATTGAGGGTAAGATAAGCACAACTCCGAAATAAAATTACTTCACCAGACTTTGCTGATAAGAGCTTTTGAAGTTGTACAAAAACAATTTCTTGCAGCGTTGCAGCCTCACGTCTGCCATGCTACAGAGGCGCACTGAAGGCACCAAGCACCCTTAATTAATTGCCCTCATCAGCATGCAAATGGGCACGTGCTTGCGGACCACAACGACGATCCCTTCAAGACGTTTGCGGCACAAAACTCATCGATATTTTAAAATGCTAATGAAGTCAACAATTAGCATTGCGTAAATAAGTTAGTCACATCGCCTGCACTCGCCACGACTCCGCAGTGCTTAATAGGCTCTGAACGTCCAATGACATCTCTATGCACGCACACACATGCCCACTCCCATCTCCTCCAATTACCATTTTTATGCCAATTATTTTTGCTTTCGCTTGTCAATATTTCCAGACGTCATTTATTTTTATTTCATTTTTTCCTCCACATCAGAGCTTGCAAGTTACAGTTCTTAGAATGATTGGATGGCGTTTATACGAATTCGGATTTAAATTCGGAAAGTACATTAATTACGTAGGTCTAGAGAACGTTTTGGAACGAGATGAGTTATCAAGGCCGTTACAGCCTCTTCTCAATTCCTCATCCAAGACAGCATCCCTTTTTATGCACCTCGTTCGTGAGTTGCTTTCAGGCCCTTGGCTAGAAAGACCAATAAAGCTCCGCGTGCCTCCCATCACCACTAAAGCACCACTTACAACACACCACCCACAATACACCACCCACAATACACCACCTAAAATACACCACCCACAATACACCACCCACAACACACCACCCACAACACACCACCTACAACCCACCACCCACAACAAACCACTCACAACACACCACTCACAACACACCACTCATAACAAACCACCCACAACACACCACTCACAATAACCACCCACAACACACCACCCACAACACACCACCCACAACACACCACCCACAACACACCGCCCACAACAAACCACCTACAACACACCACCCACAACACACCACCTACAACACACCACCCACAACACACCACCTACAACACACCACCTACAACACAACACCTTAAACACACCATCTTAAACACACCACCTACAATACACTACCAACAACACAACACCAACAACACACCACCCACAACACACCATCTACAACACACCATCTACAACACACCACCTACAACAAACCACCACAAACAAACCACCACAAACAAACCCCCACCATCAGCAAGGACTTATTCTCAACTTTTGTCGCTTCCGTCCGTGAGTACTCCGCAGAGAGAAGGAAACTCTGAAAGGTTCTTCATGACGGCCTGGTCAATAAAACTGCTCCTTGCTTTTACGAGCAGACTTTCTAGATCGTCTCTCTGACGCTCCCTGCCTTCTCGTCCACCCCTTCGTCCTTCAAACGAATGATTCTCGGAATGTATTCTATGAAGTATATCATGAAAAGTTTTCCAGAAGATGAATTTCTCAAGAAGAGTTTCTCAGAGAATATTTCTTATGGAGGATTTCTTATGGAGTATATCTTAGGTTGTATTTCCCAGTAATTATTTTTTAGAAAGTAACAAAAGACAAACACGTTGTTTGCGATTCAAAGCCCGCTTTTGAGAAAGCCATCTTATTGCTTTTCGGAAGAAATAATGTTATAAAGGTGAATTTGAAAAGTGTATAAAAATTAGATTTTATTAGTTTCAAGGTTTGAAAGTTATTGCATGCTTTATCGATACAATTTCCAGGCAGCCTTTGCGCAATAACAATGACGCAGCTAAAATAAAATGGTTCTTCAGCCCTTCAGAACTATGCTGTGTGTGAATGGCGCCTCAATTGGTGGCCAGATTAATTAGCATGACAATAAAAGTCAAGCCAGTCATTGACTTGTTCATCACATCTCTCTCGTGGCCCTCAAAGCTTTTATGTCCTTTCAGAAACTTGCCATCACGAACCGCCCATTCGGTGCACTTTATGCCCCCAGTAATCCTCGCAACGTCACACCGCAACGATCGTTCGAACCCTTGTTCTCCTCTCGTCGTACCCTCCACGCCCTCCTTTCTTTTCCATACTTCATTCACTACCTCATTCAAAACCTCTTCTTCTCCCTTTCATACATTTTTTCATATGTTCTTTCTTACATTCTTCCATACATTCTTCTTTACAATCTTCCATACATTTTTCCATACATTCTTCCATACATTCTTCCATACATTCTTTCATACATTCTTCCATACATTCTTCTTTAAAATCTTCCATACATTCTTCCATACATTCTTCCATACATTCTTCCATAAATTCTTCTATACAGTCTTCCATACATTCTTCCATACATTCTTCCATACATTCTTCCATACTTTCTTCCATACATTCTTCCATACATTCTTCCATTCATTCTTCCATACATTCTTCCATACATTCTTCCATACATTCTTTCATACATTCTTCCATACATTCTTCCATACATTCTTCCATACATTCTTCCATAAATTCTTCCATAAATTCTTCTATACAGTCTTCCATACATTCTTCCATACATTCTTCCATACATTCTTCCATACTTCGCATACTTTTGCGCATGCCCCAACATCGCTACATTTTGAGCAAACTGAAAATCCGATATATAAAGATTTTTTGACATAACAAAAGGCCTAAATTGTGGTTCTTTGAAGGCGTTTGTAGCTCCTATAGCCCCTGTGACAGCTGCATTGTTGACTGCTAGAGGAGCGTGTGCTCGTATGTATTTGTCTTAATTACTTCCAGCTAATTAAATTTGCGTTTTCTTTATTCCATTTTTATTTTAATTTTTGCCGCAGTCGGCGACATTATTTTCTTAAAAAAGATTTATATTCATATTCTTTGCTGCCTGCGGTGAATCGCTTCATTTTCTCGGAAGAATTGTTGAGGAGTCGTTGGAATTATTTCAAGGGCACAGTTTGCGTTTCATGCTTTTTTTATTTCCCTTCCATTGTGTTCCAACTTACTGTCTCTTTCTCCTCTTTCCTATAACCACTTTTTATTTCCTATTGAAAATTTTCGATGTGAAATACTCCATTGGCATTTGCCGAAATCTCTGTTCGTGTCTAAAATAAAGCTGAACCGTTCTGAATCCCCAGAGGCATTGAAGATAAACTTAATCGTCCAAAAGTCTGCATTAAACTTTTATGTCGGCAATTTTTATAATAGTCGCCGTGTGTCTTTCATGTTATTCCATTACGTTCGGCAATTAAGTGCACTTCTGTGCATCAATTTGGAATTACTTCCATAAATTATTTCAATTAACCATTATTTTGCTGCTTCATCAACTTGTTGTCACCCAGGTTCATGAAGTCGTCAGGGGACGCGTGTCAGTTGAGAGTGTACACTCTCTCCTATGACCAGCGCCTTTCCAGTCCGCACTGGAGCGACAAGCAGAGTGTGCCGTCCTACCTGGATGATGACGCCTTCCTAGACGATGAGTCATTCATGGAGGATGGAGTTGAAGGCGATGCCTTCTCTTACGCCACTGAAGACGAGGGCAATGTCAAGGCTTGGACACTGGCGCAAGTGAGGATCACCAGCCATGGACCCTTCAGGGTGAGTTGCTTAGCCGACTTTATGACGAAAAAAATTCATTTTAGCTAAAGATTCAGATCGGCTTTTTCGTGTCTTGTTCAATTTTTTTACTTTTTTATTTAATCATTTTGATTACTTCACTTTGAAAGATTTTTTCTGTATGATTAAATTATACAAATCTAATTTGTAAATTTAATTTACAATGGGCACTTTAAATAAAGAAAATCTATTTCATCTACATATTTGATGGGATCTTTTAAATGAAATTTTTTTTTTAACTTTCTTTAAAAAACTCAACATTAACAAAAACCCAGCAAAAATTTCACACCATCGACCATTCACTCGCCACACAACCTAACAACTACCCACCAACCCTCCTTTAACCACTTTCAATCAACACTCAGCTCCCCACACTTTAAGCAACTTATTTCATAACACTCTAACCAGCTTCTTCTTCTCACATTTCAACCAAATTCTTTCAACACTCCCATCTCCATCAGATCTTGTTGGAGGCATCTCGGGTGGAGTCAGGAGACTATTGCATGCTGGCCGTGGATGCTGTCAGGGTGACTCGAAGTGTGTGCAAGCACAGTGAGTGGATGGATGCTTGGGATGTTAGGAAAGGAGTATTGTGTAGTTGCGAAAGCGTTAAAGTAACTTACAGTGCGCAGGGAAATGTTTCCTAATTAGATGGAAATTACAAAATGACTAAACGAAGAAATTCTTTTTTAGAAAAAAATAACTTTAGAAAAAATTAAACGAGATAATCAAATTCACAAAGGAACGTAGCAAGTTGAATAAGAATGAACAAGCGAAAATTCGAAGGAATGCGTCGGAAGAAATGTTTATCAAAATAAATTCAAATACACGTCCAATGGCACTATTCTCTCGCCATGCCTCTTCTAATTCCACCGCAACTTTGCCATCAAAACTACTATAAATCTTCTTTTCGTTTTAGTTTCTAATTTGTTTTTTTTTTGAATTTTAACCTCAATTTTTAACGATATTTTTTTGAATTTTCAACATTTAACTCCCAAAACACGAAGCGTATTTACTTTATTCCTCTCCATCTCCCTCTCCTTCTTATTTTTTTATTTTTAATCTTTCAAATTTTCAAAATCTAATTGCTGCCTCCAATTTACTTTTTTTTTATTTTCTCCAATTAAGCTTGTCGACCCAGCGAGTTCCGCTGTTCCGACGGCAGCTGCATCGACGCAGAGTTTCGTTGCAACGGCGTCGGAGAGTGCGCAGATGCATCCGACGAAGAAGACTGCTCTCCCGTCTACGAGGCTCCCTCTTCCAACGACAGTGAGTCACTCAACACACACCATTGCATCCTTACGTACCTCTTCACCCACTCTTACTACGCGCCAGCTGCACAATATTGTGCTGTCACGTAGCTTTTGAGTTTCCCATTTTTGCAAGTTTGACGGTGTTTTTTTGAAATTTTAATGATTTGAACAGCCACGCAGGAAGTTGTTTGAATGGAAAATCAGACGCCACACGTGCTTCGAAGACACTGGCAAACAAAAAGTCATAATTATAAGCCAAAGTGATTTACACGACTGGTGATAAGGTGGTTTGGTTTTTTGCGAATTTATGACCGTGGAATTGTTTCCGTACTTGGCCATCGATCAAGCCACCACACAAACAGTCGCCATTTTGGTCTTTGTTTGCTCTTCAAAGACTACACAAAAGACAGGAAGTTCGTCCCTCTCGCAATGTTGAATTCGAGATGCAAGTTAATCAAGCATTCGTGATTGACACTTATCGAATTAGCAGTCAATTTCATGATTAGCAGCAATCCTAGCCACCAAACATGACAGCCTTTGAGTCAGCGGGGTGGTTTTTAGCATGATTAAAAACACACATTTCATTGTGGCTTGTGACTAATCAACCCGCTACATTATTCTCCCGAAGCTCTCCTGCAATGACCACGATCCAATAATAATAACCAGATGATACACTCGTTGCAATCTCATTTATCTTGCGCACAACTCTATTATCAATCGCTCCGATTACTTTAACGCCTTAACTAGAGCACTTAAACGCCCGTAGCTGCTTTGAAATCGCTTTTTGGAATCCTTTAAAGCATGCTATTCGAAAGTTTTCCAATAAAATGCATTAGTGTACGCTTTAATAAAATCTAAATTAAATATTTAAAAACAGTGGAATCTTTCAACGAAATTCGGTTCATTCGATGCTATAAAAATCATTAATGTATTCCACAAACTTCATTTTGAATTTTTAAACGGTATCATTATCTTCCATTAACTTTTGAAATTTTTCTACCTACCCTCACTTTACAACTTTGCACCAACATCAGCAGCCGTTACCAACATCATCACCACCATCACTACTACCACCATCATCGCTATCATCACAACCACAACCATCATCATCATCGCTATCATCACAACCACAACCATCATCATCATTGCCACCACCACCACCACCACCACCACCAGCACCACCACCACCACCACCACCACGTTTCCACCAGGCACCACGTGCGTAGCACCTTCTCTTCTCTGCAACAATGGCACCTTCTGCCTCCCTGAGAAGTGGTTGTGTGACGGCATGGTGGACTGTGAAGATGGGTTGGACGAACTCGACTGTGCCTACAGTACGCAAGCCTTTTATTTGCAGAAGCGCCTTATCCAACTTCAACCACTGTATCGTCTTAGACTTTTTCATTGTAGCTGAAGAGACAAATAAGTTAGTTGACTATGTAAAGTTTGATAAGATTGACAAGTTTAAGAGGCTAAGAAGGGGATGAGATCGGAACGTAGGGGAAGATGGTGAGATTGAGAATGCAGAAAATGGCTGAAAAGCTGCTGAAGGGCCGAAGCGAAAGAGAGAGAAGATCTTTTGTTCGTCATAAGTCACTGAATGATGGAACTTTCCACAAGAAAGCTTTATGAAGCACGCATCATCTGTTGCCTGTGCGGATGGTCAGTCGTGACACGTGGTGTGGCTGTTAATATTTAATATAAAGAATGTAGTCTCTTCGAGACTTTATTACTAACAATTACTCTCCAGTGCTTCCACGAATCCTTTGAAAACCTTTGATTTTTTATTTTTTATTAAACGTCTAAATCCTGTAAATGACGGTGTGCCTGCATTCTTAATATCCTTTTTGAAAAAAACTTGGAAACCTTTGGATGAATTCTCACACTTTTTGCTGGTCACGTGTGGCCGAGAAAACACCAAATGTTAAGCGTTATTCACGCAACCAAAAAAACTTTTTTTTCTATACTACTCAAAAACAATTTTTGAATTTTTTCGGGAAATAAAAAAGTTAATGGTACAGATTTATCAACGTAGCGAACCGATTCTAAAGAATTTATCTATCAATTATTTGAAAGATTGATCTTGTCTTCAAAGTATTGAAAAGGTATTTCGAAAGCCTTCTTCAAATTATCGCATCCATAATTCACTTTTAAACAAAAGCTTGCCACCTCGACAGACGAGTACAAGCAGGAAGACATTCCAAAAGGAGGCTTCACCGAGCAGAAGGGCAACGAAGAGGACTGGACAGATGATGATGGGGAAGAGGAGGATGACGATGACGATGAGGAAGAAGAATGTACGGATAAAGACTTCCACTGTTTGAGCCATAACGAATGCGTCACCATCGAAGATGTGTGTGACGGTGTGGCCAGGTGCACTGACCAATCAGATGAGGCCAACTGCTCTGAAGGTGAGGTGTCTCTCTCAGGATTTGTGACCCAGATCGACCCTTTGTTTCCACTTTTTTATTCATCTCTTTGGAGGTCGTTCTTCGTAAAGTGTCACTGTTACACGCACCACCGTTTTACGTTTTTTCTCTACGATAATTCTCATTGCTCGACTTCAGCGTTGGCTTTTAACGTAATTTTTATGTCCCTTTACGAGGTGCTTTTGTTATTTTATCCCCACTAAACAACCCGGCTCTTTAAGGCAAATCCATCGGAACAAAAGCACCATATTGAGAATTTTTTGCAATAACAATTTTTCCAACTGCAGTGGTAGGCTACATCCCAGGAGGCTGTCCTCCCTACTTTAATCCCTGCTACCAAGGCAGTCCATGCGTCCTTCCCAGCATGATGTGTGACGGCAAGGCTGACTGTCCTGACGGTTCTGACGAAGAAAAGGTGCATTGCGCCTCTAAAGCAGGTCAGTGTTTCGTGTGTGAATGATCTGCCTACAAGTATCGTGCAAGAATTCACGTCTTTTCACCATAATTCACAACTCCACATACAAATTCACACCTCGACCCACGAATTCACATTTTAACACATCATGTCATTTTCCACGCCTTCACTTCTTTCACACATGACTTTCTTTGACTTCTGAAGCAACACTTGCCTTCCAAACACTACAGCTGATCAAAAGCACCGATCAATGTCGATAGTGGTTGGAGTGGTCTGTGCAATTCTACTGGTGCTGTTGCTCATCATCTGTGTTGTCGTGTTTCTCTTGCTCTCCAGGAGGCGTCTCAAGAGATGCCAACCAAGAGGTAGCTACCTTTCTCCCCCTTCCTTGACCAGCACGGTCATCATTTTTAACTCCTCTCAGGAGGCCCATGGTAATCCCTTAAAGAACCCTTCTTTGCATGCCTAGTTGCTCAATAATTTCTCCTTCTAATTATGCGTTATTTGTGTTCGGCGTAGTGAGTGTATGCTGGTGTCTTCCTAACCGTTGTTTTTCTGCATTAGCTTAGTGCTGATGAAGATGTAACCAATAAAAGAACTAATGGCGTTGGAGAAGCAATGTTCACAGTGATTTCGAATTGAAATTCGTCTCAATAGGGCAAGAGCGGCAATGGGGGTGGTGGTGACGGTGGTGTGGTGGTGGTAGTAGTGGCGATGGTGATAGGGGCAGTGATAGTTATCATATTGCTCATTACCAAGATCGACTGTCGCTAAGTCAAAAAGCCTGTGCGTTGAAAGCTATTTGCCGTTATAATTTCCATGATGCGTATGTAACTGTTATAAACGGCGTGCTACATAAAAGCTTCTTGCTATAACAACAACGATATTTCAGCTCGCGACTTAAGTGCTGTGTACTTTAGTGGTTGGGAAGATTTTGTGTTGTTAGGAACTCAAGCATTAGAACTCGAAACTTGAAATATATTAGATTTTGAAGAAGAATCTTTGATTGATCATTTCGCCTCGCCTTTCCATCACAACCACTGTTCCCCGCAGCTTCAAAGAACCAACAAAAAGCGCTCAAGAAGATTCTGGAAGACACCAACAACAACAGCAACAGCAACAACAACGATGACGACGACTGCAGCAACAACAAGCACATGAACTACAAAGACGAGTCAGTGAGCTTCCTTCCAGACAACCACAAAGACGTCTCACAGGCCTCTCCCAACGACAACAACGTACATCCATTTGCTTACCCTTCATTCAAGTATTCTTTTGCATGATCAAGTTTTTCGAGAAGGAATTCTCATGCATTCTCAAGAAATCATTAGAAATAAAAAGTGTCTCGCTAAATAATTCAACCAAACAAATATCAGCACATTTTGAAATACTTTTCACGCGCAGATTAATTTTTGTGAAACTCTATTATCATTTATCAAACGTGGCTAATGTAGCGAAGACTAATAATATAACCAAGCTGCAACAAAAACTTCCCAAAACTGCCGACTCATCTTTACAATTATTATGATTTATAGCACTCAAAAATAGACATGAACTTTCATCAGCATTTTTTCATTTCCGAACTCCCACGAACCGCCTCCAAACCACTGCAACACAGATGGTCTTCTCGGCCAGGGACTTCAAGCAGGATCTTCCTGTAAAGACGGACCTCGATTTCAGAGACTTTGCCCACCCCTCGCCTTCTCAGCAGCGCAAAATGGGAGTTTTCAATCAAGCCTCTAAACAGGAAGGCTTCCACTTGGCGCCAAGTGATCCAGTCTTCGGCGTCTGTAGAGCCAGCACCAACTCGCTGGGTGACCACATTTACGAGGAACCATCCGGTGTCATGTCGCTCATGAAACAACCTGCCAGAGGATATGGTGGGTGGTGGGTGAGGGTGTTTGGTGGTTGTTTGGTAGTGAGCTGATTGATGGGTAAGTGGGCGGTGTGTGGCTGAGTGGTTTGTGGGTGGTGGTTAATGTGTGGGTAATGGTGGATGTGTGGGCGGTGGTGGTTGGTAGGTAGGTGTCATTCATGAGTCCTTTATTTCTCATTATTGGAGGATTTGGGTTGATTGAGAGTTAAGATGGCCGTTTCAAAGAAGAAGTATTACTTGCATTGAACGTGTTTCGTGTGAAATAGCATCACAATGTGCTAGAAAGATGCTCTAGAGGCGTGTGTGGTTGATTTAGTGTGGTGTTTTAATAAGGTGTTTTGTGATGTATATGCAACAGGTTTTGTGCAAACTGTGATTTAAAGAATTTTCGCAATGTTTATATTTTGTTATTGACTTATTCCGAATATCTTTGTTGTTTAACCTTTCATGATGTGCTTTTCTACGATTAAATAAGCTGCTTTCGCGCCTAATTAAAAAGATTTATCTTTGGATTTATTCGTGCAAGTTCCGACATGGCAGAAATAATTTCTAAATTCCTATTTTCGTCTGCAGACGACCAAATGGAGAAAGGCGATAACTCCAAACACAGTAAGTTGATTAATCATTTTTATCGACACAATATAGTTTTTTCCAATTCTTTAAAACTGAAAATAAATCCAACAAACAATATTTTAAGTTTATATACATTTTTCATTCAGATTCTGAGTTGAGATTTTCACCTAGCTCTTCGAAATTTTTGTCATCTATTCAACAACAACAGCAACAAGGCGTCTTGCCTTCAGTAGCAAATCCATCAGCCACATGCCACAGGATTTCCCGTATCAGATTGGGCACCACAGCGCTCCAGCCTCGCGTCGATGCGGGTGGCTGGTCTGACAACCGAGGTCACGCCACCATGGGCAGACCTTCCAGAAACCAACAAACCGCTTTCTTAGACAGCCGTCGAAAGAGCGGTGGCTTCGATGATGATCGAATTGTCATCTCACCAACCTCGCCCGCACCCACCAGTACCGAACGCTTCATCGACACCAGCAACATGGGAACGGGGATAGGGAGGGATGAAGAGATGGTGCTGATGATGATGGCCAGAGATGCCTCAAATGGACTGATCGGCAGCTCCAAAAGTTCCACGCCTGCAGACAGCAGCAATTCCAGCAACAGCGCACGTTCCAACACTCACCTTTTGCCCAACAACCAGTCCGAACAACTCTTCAAAACCAGCAACAACAACAACGTTGCATTTGTTCCGAACAAACACAAGAAGGACCACCGCATCTTGCCTGGTATAGGCTTCTCCAGCGATGTGTCTCAGCAGTTCGACCTACAACAACTTCCATTCAACAAGCACAACTCACTCTTCCACAAAAATCTATTGCCACAAAAGTGATTACTATTTTTAATTTTTCTTTTTCTTTTTTTTCTTGCTTTACTCACACTGATCTGTTAACCACTTCCAACCAGACAGGTGAACTCCAACCCCTTCAACAGTAACAAGAGTAACAGCAACAACAACAGTGTTTACAACAACACAACATTACAAAAACAACAACAATTACAACAACTACAGCAACATTTGCAGCAGCAACAACAACATTTACAACAAATTCAACATACTCTAGCAACCGAGCCAGACTCGCCTTTTGTGCAGCAGATTTATTTACAACAACACCAGCAACAGCAACAACAACCACCACCACAACAAGCAACGCGTCAGTGTGGGGATGAGTTGCTGAACCCAACCTGCGTGTAACACCACCATCACCCCAACTACTACCAGCGTCAATGCACACACACAAACTCTACATCTGTAAATTGAGTCTTTTCCCTTCTTTTTCTTTGAGGCACCATCAATGCAAGTCTACACATGTCTTCCTCACAACCAACACCTCTTTACAACCACAACCTTTCCAGCCCAATCTTTTCAACCAAGACCTCTCTATGATAGCTTCTTCATGACAAGCCTCCATAACACCCCCATGACATCATCTCATAAAGACCAACACCATAAAGATCCCCCACAAAAATCACCCCCATAAAGACCCTCCATAATGACCCCCCCCCAAAGACCACGCCCATAAAGACCACAGGGCTACGTTGTTTCCTCTTCTGATCTCCGCCTTCCTTTCTTCTTTCATCATTCCGCCCTCTTCTGCACTTCCCTCCACCATGCAGTCTTTCCTGTCGTCTCACCTCCGTTTGAAAGCGTTGTACACTGATACCCACCTCTAGAGCACCACTGTACACACTTCCCTGACTAGGTTAATGTCTATTGCAACGTGTCGTCCTGCCCTGTGTACTGTAGTGCGTGGGTGTGGTTTTTGTGTATGTGTGTGTGTGTTTGTGTATGTATGTGTGTGTGTGTGTGTGTGTGTATGTGTGTGTGTGTGTGTGTGTGTGTGTGTGTGTGTGTGTGTGTGTGTGTGTGTGTGTGTGTGTGTGTGTGTGTGTGTGTGTGTGTGTGTGTGTGTGTGTGTGTGTGTGTGTGTGTGTGTGTGTGTGTGTGTGTGTGTGTGTGTGTGTGTGTGTGTGTGTGTGTGTGTGTGTGTGTGTGTGTGTGTGTGTGTGTGTGTGTGTGTTTGTGTGTGTGTGTGTGTGTGTGTGTGTGTGTGTGTGTGTGTGTGTGTGTGTGTGTGTGTGTGTGTGTGTTTGTGTGTGTGTGTGTGTGTGTGTGTGTGTGTGTGTGTGTGTGTGTGTGTGTGTGTGTGTGTGTGTGTGTGTGTGTGTGTGTGTGTGTGTGTGTGTGTGTATGTGTGTGTGTGTGTGTGTGTGTGTGTGTGTGTGTGTGTGTGTGTGTGTGTGTGTGTGTGTGAGTGTGTGTGTGTGTGTGTGTGTGTGTGTGTGTGTGTGTGTGTGTGTATGTGTGTGTGTGTGTGTGTGTGTGTGTGTGTGTGTGTGTGTGTGTGTGTGTGTGTGTGTGTGTGTGTGTGTGTGTGTGTGTGTGTGTGTGTGTGTGTGTGTGTGTGTGTGTGTGTGTGTGTGTGTGTGTGTGTGTGTGTGTTTGTGTGTGTGTGTGTGTGTGTGTGTGTGTGTGTGTGTGTGTGTGTGTGTGTGTGTGTGTGTGTGTGTGTGTGTATGTATGTATGTGTGTGTTTGGGTATGCGGCAACTGGAGACATTTGATAAGTGCGTGAGTGCAACACAAAAAGTTCATTACGAATTAGTGATACGTTATTGTGAGTCTTGCGAAACACAACATTTCTACTTTTCCATAAAATGATGGAGTCGAATGCATTTGAAATTATTTTTCTTAGTTTTGGCGTTGCAACATTTTTGATATATATATATAAATCTAATTAGATACTCATAAAATCTCAATTCGCTTAGAATCACTTTGAGAAGTTCAATATGTCACAACCTCTACAATATGCCATCTTTTTTGTATAAAGATTTTTTCTTTCCAAAATTCCCTTTTCGACAATCCTATAATTTCTTCAACCACTAAAAACAACTAAAAATATTCAACCTTTTACATGCATTTCAATCTTTTATGGTAAAAGCTTGTTCCTTGTCAGCTTGACTGTTCACAATAGCTCGTGATTCGTGAGAATTCTATACCTTTGTACTTTTCCTCGAAGCCACTTCTCCTAACTGAGCTGTTACCTCATCGATGCGTGAATCGATCGAATAAAAATACCCAGTCCACTTTTTAATCTTCTAAAACACAGCAATACGTCGACTTAAAGTCATGATGTGTGTGTGCGAGTATTACAACCACAACCTTTCCAGCCGCCATTGCTAAAAAAATACTTGTAAATCTATGAAATTATTCATCGTGAAGTCGTACCTTGTTGTTTGTTTTATCTCTTCGATCCTATCAAACTTTTTCAATCTTTTTTTTTAATTTGATGAGTGAGCGTATTATATACCCAAATGCTTAAGTGAATTAAATAGTGAACCAAAGGTTTTTAAACATTCGCCAGAGGTCGCCGTTGTGTCGTGTACTGACGCCACTGCGCCTTTGACTTTCTTTCACGCAGCCACAGAAACATCAACCCATGATTCCTCTTTCTCCGTATTTAAGTCTCAAGCCTCCTATTCAGACGTATTGATCACTCATGTTTATTTAAATCGTGCCAGTGAGATTTGAAAAATCATCTCTCTTCGCCATTTTCTGTACAAATCTCTGATTAAAACCTTTCAAAAAGTTTTCATCGAACGTTTTCTAAGTTTGAAGTTTCGTTTCTTTTACTGGTCTTTTCAAACGAATATTTAACTCACATCACTAAAAATTATTTAACGGAAATAAATGCATAAAAAGATTTTTTAAATGTTGGAAATTGACTAAGCTATTTTATGAGCAGCGGGCCGGTGTTCAGGGTTCCAACTTTCGATGCGACTGAGTGTACTTTATATTTTCTAATGTGGATCCTTTCAATTCTTGGTACAATAAATTTCATCAGTTTGCATTCTTACCTTGAAAACCCTGGAACGCTTACATGAACCGGAGGTTGATATGTAATTCTGAGGAGATTGTCCGAAGGTCTGAGGCGCGGAGAGGTCTTCGTGTCGATTAAACAATTCGCTTTATTTTAAATAAAATATTTACTTGAACTGAATTAAAACTAAAATGATGCATCCATCATGGAATGTTTAAAGGAAATTGTGTAGAAACATTAGACAAAATAGCATTTAAAAAGAAACTTGTGTAAAAGTGTTTGTTGCAATTGATTAGATCTGAGAAGCTTCGTGTACCTTGCTTTGCGTTGAACGATTGAAAGAAGACTAGCAAAAAACGATGAAGTAAAGAATACTAATGAAACTGATGATAAGAATCGAGTCGTGACTCGTCGTATTTCAAGAACAAAGCCATATATATGTATGTATATATATGTAGCAAACATTGCTTACAACTCGTATTTAAAACTGACTTTGTGCATGAAACTTTAAAAATATATTTACGATCCCACCAGGGAGTCAGCCATATCGTTGTGTTTACAGCAGTATTGAGCAGACGAACGCAGCAGAACAAGCATACACAAGCACACGTACAGACACACATCCACGAACCATCACAAATAAAACAATGCATGACAAAAAAGAGAAAAAATAAAACGAAAAAAGAATGCGATGAGATTTAAAAGCGACCAGGAGCGGAGTAAAGAAGCAAACATGGAACAAGAACATATGAAGAAGAAGATGAGGATTGAGACATGAGAAGGGATGGCAGACGTATTGAAGCTGTGATGGAAAGAGGGAGCCGTGAAAAGGGTGAGAGGGGTAGATGAAAGGAGGAAAGTGTGAATGGAAGAGGAAGGAGAGAATGCCGGCTTGTTATGTTGTCGTCTGCGATGGTGTTGCTTGTGCGAGTCCTTCTGTGGCTCCGTAAGGTCACCCGATGAAGACGGTCTTGCTTGTCTGTCGCAGTCATCTGTGAAGTGTTGTTCAAGAAGGGCTTTGAAGGAATGTTTATGAAAAACTGGATACAAAGTTTTGCCCTTAAAAAATTAGTTTTGAAAAATTTGCTGTCAATAATTTCCAGATTGGAAATGTATTTTATGAAAAATAAAATTAACACGTTACGAAGCTTCATTTAATTGTCTTTAAAAGCTTTTAAGGTCATGTTTGAACGCTTCGATTATATCAAAGAACCAGCAAAACTCATGAGGCATCCCATCCGTTAGAGAATTTTGGAAGCGTTGGGAAAAAGAGATGAAAGGGACGATATATTAATGTTTTGTTCGACGTTTCTAAGATGAAATATGAGAAACAGGGTAATAACAACTATTAGTAAAATGACATTCTGCGTGAGGTCTTCAAGAACTTGCACGAGCGTGGCAGAAGCCTGCCTTTGGTCCATCAAACTCGTCCGTGTTATTCCTTATAGTCTTTGACAAGCCAATGGCACTATAAGATTCAATTAACTTTCCATCTCATCTGCCTCTGTTGAATTTGAAGTATTGCCCATGCAAACGCAAGCTGCAGAGTGAAGAGAGGCAGAAGGTTCCGAGACGAAACTGAAAGATTGTACGACTTATGTGCCTTATCAAGAATGCTGTGGAGCTGAACAAGCGAGTTGAAAGGAAAAAAAGCTCTGGAGACAAGAAGCAGTAGAAAATTGAATGGGTTATTCATCGTGAAACCACTGAGAAGTATGTCAGGCAGATAAACCCAGTCGTCAATATGCTTCTGTGGTTTCGCGAAAAGTTATTTGACCAATCGACATATTGATTAGCTATTTTTGCGCCGCTGGGTTTCAAATTATTCAAAAATGTAAACTAATCAACGAAATTATTCAAAAATGTTTTTGGTTGAAAAATGCTGCACTAATTGGAGGCTGCGAGCTGGCGTAAAAAAGACTTTTCAGACTTAAATATTATTGTCAAGCTCCAGTGAGCTTTTTTAGAGTATGGTGACAAAAAGATCTAGAAAGGGAAAAACAAAAAACTTACTAAAGAAACAGAGAAAGAATTGTAGAGCTGATGCTTAAAGAAAACACGGCTAATGAGTGATAAAATTGAGAAAAAAGACATTCAAAATAGAAAGGTAATATGGTATGGACTTGGATTTCCATTAATTATGGATGGAAAATATAAAAACAGGTAAAAACTCATGTAACCGTTAAAATTAAAAGAATGTCTTTCAAGGTTGTAAAACGTGTGAAATTTTTCAAATGAGTTACTGAAAGTTGTAAGAGAGGTAATTAGGAGTAGTACGTAGAAGACAAAAAGGTAGAGGCAGAAAGTATGAAACACGAAAAAAGAGAACTAATGAAAAATTGATGAAGTCAAGAAGGATGTGGGAAAAAAACAGACAGATGATGTGGAGAAAGGCAGAAAAGGAAATATAAGAATACCGAATAATCCGCCCACTTCCACTGTGTAGAAATTTTTCTGGGTTTGTTTCTTGTGATCTTCATTGGGATATCCTACACGCCCTTAGTAATGCTAATCCAGTGAAATAGTGCAAGCGTGGGAGACGGGGTGAGGGCGTTAAGGCTCGTATGACTAATATAATTGGTTTTGTGAATATGGCGTAAGATTAAGGAAGAAGAAAGAAGATAAAACGAAAGACGAAAAAAAAAATGAAAAAAGTAAATATGAAAAAAAGAGGAATGAAAATAAATTAAAAAAAACTTTGAAAAATTAAAGAAAATTAGAGAAAAAAAAAGATTGGTGATTATTCCAACACATTCCAACAATAGGGCAGTTCGGCAGGACCTGAGAACTTGAGGCGCAGTGTGTCAGGGTGGGCAGACTCTCCTCTGTTCAGACTGCTGGCCACCACTGCTCCATTGCTGCTGGTGACCAAAGCCTCGAAGGACACCATGTCCTGCACGCAGTTCTGCACTATTCTTGCCTCCAACCACCCATCCCCTGCCTTGAAGATCTGATGGTGGTGAAAAAGTTTGTCGATGGTGGTGGAAATGTTTGTCGATGGTGGTGGTGGTGGTGGTGGTGAATGAGATGATGATGGTAGTGATGATGAGTATGGTGGTGGAAAAAGTGATATGAATGGTGAAAGACATGGTTGGATGTTTGGGATGGTGGTGGAGGAAGTGTTATTAGAGATGAAGAGGATAGGGGTAATTAGGAAAAAAAACAAGTATAGCTGGCAATCAATACGAAATTTATTCCACAAGTTACGAACGTAGCAGACAATGGCGTTGTCAAGGAGACGGTGAGTAATCAGCTGGGTGGTTTTTTTGGAGCGCCACCACGTGGTGCATGTTTCTATGGAAACTGAGGGTGGAAAAAGTCATTTGTTTATGGCGTTTGTTATTGTAATTGTTCTTTGATTTTTAAATAAAGTTTTTTCGAACTTGCAAAGTATGTTTAATGCATCGCGTTTGCTACGAAAAAACACGAAAAAACACGGAAATGATTATGGAGTAATAGGAAATTCAAGTTTAAACTTCCGTGCTGCTGCACCTCCATAACGTCATCTTGCCAAATTGGGGTTTTAAATTGATGAAAATGTTTTTTTTTTAAATATAAAAAAATCTCGGCTGTTTTTATCCCTCCGAAACATCCCCGCACCCTTAACCCCCCACTTTGCTTCTGTTTTGAATCAATTTCATCTAGTTGTTAGTTCACAATTATCTATTTTCACTCATCCAGCTGCTATTTGTCCATCCTCAGCCGTTCATCTTCTTCCATTCTCTCCTATCATCCTTTTCCGTCCATTTAAAAAAAATCTATTTTCCCCCATCCATTCTTCCCCACCCATACCTTTTCACCGATTCTCACTCATCTTCACTTATCCGCACCTTCAATTCATCCATCCCCATCCATCCATCCCCACACACCCATCCCCACCCATCCATCCCCACCAATCCATCCCCACCCATCCATCCCCACCCATCCATCCCCACCCATCCATCCCCACCCATCCATTTGCACCCATCCATCCCCACCCATCTTTCTCCACCTATCCATCCCCACCCATCCATCCCCACCCATCCATCCCCACCCATCCATCTCCACTCATCCATCTCCACCGGTGCTCAACCACCTGAATAAGACCTACACGGGTCCACCACTTCGATTTGGTGTTCATTGCCACAGGACACTTTGAGACTAACAGGGCAGTTCAGTGCATTCTTCTTGCTGCCCAGAACTGAGTACTTGCCTTGGAAAGGACAGTCGGTGGAGTGCTGGTGGGTGGCTGTGGGAGGTGGGATGTTGGTGAACGGGTCGTGGGCAAAAAGGGTTTGTGACGAGTGGTTAGTGGGTGGTGAGAAGTGGATGAGGGTAAGTGGATGGTTGAAAGTGAGAAAAAGTTGGAGATAGTTAATGAATGGTGGAATGATGGGTCTGAAGTGGTGGGTGTAGAAAAATTGTGCTAGTAGGAAATGACAAGGGGAGGGGGAGGGGAAGAAAAAGAGGCGAGAAATAAAGGTACTTTTGAAGTTGGTTAGTGGTCCAATTGAGTAAAAAACCTAAACATTTTGAAATTTCGAGTCTGGAAGCATTGTTCTATTTGACAGAAAGCGATATTTGTGTGGCATTGCGAAGAAAATATTTCAAAAGATTCGGAAAGACTGATAAGCTTGACCAGCGATTCAATGGGGGTGTTGAAATCATAGCACCGGACAGCTTCCGAGTCGATGCCTTTGCTATTCTGGTAAGACCATAAAAGGCCATTTTATGCACAACTTGAACACGAGAAAATATTTTATTATTTCATTCGTGCAATGAAACCGTCAACAGGGTCATACAACGTTGTCTGTGACCTCTCGCTTTACATTGATTTCCACTATTTATAAAAATTTGCTACACCAGAAGTTGAATTGAGTGGATGTTTCATGTATTATTGATATTCCGCCTTGACTAATACTTCGGAGATGTAAGCCTTCTCAATGCACTGAATCTGTCACTTTTATTTCGCCATGAAAACGTTTTTATTAAAAAATTATGTGCATTCATCATGTCACTTTGAAAAAGTAATTTTTTTACCGCAAAATATTATATAAAATAACTTTTCAAATGAATTATAAAAACTGAAATATATTTTAGTAAAATATTTCCGACCGGTCGAAAAGTGTTCAAAGTTGCTTGATTGATTGAAAGACAATTATTTCTGAAATACAACAGCGCCACATAGTGCTTGGACCCCTACTCCAAACGTGCCTTCTCGCCAGAACTATACCTTTTTCGTGTTTTTCAAATAAAAATATATAGTTTGATATTTGAGGTTTTTATTTCAATATTTTCATGAGGCTGATTGAGAACACGACAGCGGACATTTTAGAGGTAACAAAACTGTAAACTCTTTTATTAAAAATTTCCCTTTCGCAAGTTTTGGTTTCCAAAATTTTGGTTTTAACAAATTTTTTTTAAATTTTAATTAAAAATTTCAAAATTATTACTTTTTTGAACTAAAATCTCTCCAAAAGATCATTATAAATAGAAATTTTGATTGATCTGGAAAACATTTGGAGTTAGCACTCAAACAGCCTATAAAATCGAAAATAATATAAATCCCTGATTAAACCACGGAAGGTAATATAAAGGCCTTCTAAATTATGAACGACTTCGCATCGACCGTACATCCTTCCTTCCTTCCTTTTTTGCAAACCCGGTGACCAACTAATTTTCTCAGGATTCATTCTTTTTTTAGAGGAGGTTTTCAGTGGGTGTCATTTTGAATCAAAAATGGGTTTTGTACCCACACACACACACACACACACACACACACACACACACACACACACACACACACACACACACACACACACACACACACACACACACACACACACACACACACACACACACACACACACACACACACACACACACACACACACACACACACACACACACACACACACACACAAACACACACACACACATACACACATACACACAAACAAACACACACACGCACACACACACACAAACACACACACACACACACACACACACACACACACACACACACACACACACACACACACACACACACACACACACACACAAACACACACACACACACACACACACACACAAACACACAAACACACTTCTGAAGAAACTATAAAAGACTCACCTACTAAGAGAGTGCTTTTAAATTGAGATTCGTCCATAAACTCCCAAGCATCACACCTGCTTCTCCGTCTTTGTTGTGACCTTCCTGTGTTGTGGGCGAGGAGGTGGACAGAAAAGTGGACAGAAAGTAGGACAGAAACAAGGACTGAAACGAGGACAGAAAAGAGGACAGAAAGGAGAACAGAAAGGAGGACAGAAAGGAGGACAGAAAGGAGGACAGAAAGGAGAACAGAAAGGAGAACAGAAAGGAGGACAGAAAAGAGGACAGAAAGAAGAACAGAAAGGAGGACAGAAAGGAGGACAGAAAGAAGGACAGAAAGGAAGACAGAAAGGAGGACAGAAAGGAGGACAGAAAGGAGGACAAAAAGGAGAACAGAAAGGAGGACAGAAAGGAGGACAAAAAGGAGAACAGAAAGGAGAACAGAAAGGAGGACAGAAAGGAGGACAAAAAGGAGAACAGAAGAGAGGACAAAAAGAAGGACAGAAAAAAAAACAGAAAGAAGGACAAAAAAGAGGACAGAAAGGAGGACAGAAAGGAGGACAGAAAGGAGGATAGAAAGGAGGACAGAGACATGGATACAAAAGTTGGATAGAGGGGTAGTCATAGAAGTGCGTGTGCAGGCAGTGGTGTGGAAATGGGTGGTGAGGTTGTTATAAAGGTGGAGGTTCAATGGTGTTTGTTGCATAGAAAAATGTGGTTGATTGATGCGATGTTAATGGAAACGAAGGTTGTTGTGTTGCCGGCACAGAGTGTACAAGTAGGTTTAAGAGGGACTGTAGAAGTTGGTCATTAATCTTGCTTTGTGATTGAAGTTTAAGGAAGACAGGTGAGAAAAAGCTTCTCATGGTCTGTGATAAAAACACTTTAATTACAGACGAACATAAGTGGACGTTGGAAAGACATAATTCAAGCGGACGATGCGTTAAGGATTTATTCCAGTGTCATTATTTCTCCAAAAATATTTTTGAATTAAAGTGGAGCATTCTTGTCTTTGCGTTTAAATCGACTTGGCAGCCATATTTCGCTGCTTGCGTGCAAGCCACCGTGTGTCTCAATGGTTTTCCCTATAGGCTGAAAACACCTCAAATTGTTTTGTTAACAATCTATACTTTTGGGAATTGAAATCATAAATTTGCGCAGGCGTCTTAAGACGGATGTTTGTACTGCGCCCTCATAAAACAGTTTTTTTGCTTCAGCTGTATGACATATAACACAATACTAGTCATGTGTGGCTTTTGGCATTAACTTTTGTTTGTTTTTTCGTAAACATACTCCGTATATATTTTACTCACTTTTTAACTATCACCATATAATCGTATTTGCTCTGTATTCCCTCCAAAATTTATATCACCTTTAAACATCTGTCACCTATTGCAGTTACAGCTTTGTTCCACTAGATCTCCATCCCCAACTTGCCTAAAACCTCACTGCCTCGCAGTCCAAGCCTTTTCTCACGACACCGAACAGTTTGTTAAATTTTCTTGACAGCCAGTGAAAGTAGCCGGCAGACAATGCGAATCAAGAACAGAACGTTCCGCAGCCGTCCATAGTGTTCATAATTTCATATTTATTGAATTTTAGTCTTGAATTGCAGCAATCAGTTTTATGTTTATTGTGGCTCTTCATTTGCAAACTTGATTAGATTTATTGCATTGCAGTTACTTTTTTTATTTCATGCTTGACTAAACTTGTTTCTTTCTACGTATTCCTCAAGCCACCCACAATCCACTTATACACCAAGCCACAAACAATTACCTCGTCGTCTCTCTTGTTCTTTTGTCTGGCCTTTCAAAACTTTGAATTTCTTTCGGATTTTTGTTGAAAACTTGGTTAGGAAAGCTTTTATGTGGAACTTAATCAGCAGCCATGGCCAATTCAACCTCCTACTGACTCCAATTGCTTTCTCAGACTATCAACTCATTCCGCCATAACCCTCATCATCACTCACTCACGCCATACTCTCATCATACTACAACAATCTCCATACCAAAACCCCGTCACTCCACGATCTTTTCGCATTCCATCTCAAAATCTCAAACCAAGGAATTATCCATATATTTCACGCATAGTCGTTACATACTTGAGGTAATTAAGAAAATGCCTTTCACTATGTATTATCTATTTTGATATCTATAATAACGTTGCAAACGAGATAACCCTTCTGCCTGAATACTAATGTTGATAAAGTAGTTTTCCCATTAGGCATTTCTCTGCAGCGGTGATAAATGATGGTACTGATTAGTGCGATGTTGATATTAATGAATCCTCACTTCTCTACCAGACCTTTAACCACAACACCCCTCCACCCATGCCTACATCGCCTTAAGAGACAGCTCCATAAATCCACTGGCGCATCATTCCAACGTTTCCTTTGCGCCTGTCTAAATCTTTTCCTGCTTTTTCTTTCATCAGGCCCTACCATACCACACACGTCTTTGAATTTTTTAAGAATTTTTTTGTAAAGTGAAATAAGAATACTCAGAACTGCCTAGCATATGGAAATGCTGGGCAAGGAGTACAATTTATTAAATCAGTTTATTAAACACAAAATGCACAAATCAACACAAGGTTCCATAAACTTTTAACAGATATGTCTTGTCCCCTTAAGTGAGTTTCTTTTTAAGAGGCCTTAAAGCACTCACACGGAAGTAGCCCGCATTATAAATGGGATAAGAATTTTGTATGAATTATTAAAATGTAATTAAATTACGGATGTTTCGATAACTTCCCTATGGAACAGTCGATTGGGAGTAGTAATTTGAAAGAAGAGTCTGGAAATGTGTTTCAGATGGCTCTATTAAATTCTGTAGCACGGTTTTGCTTGGACGAATTGCCCTTTCAAACGTTCCATCACTAACATTCCTTCATGGCGGCCTTTCGGAAATTTTAAAAATCGCTTTAAATTATAAATGAAGATCACTTAACGAAAAAATCTTTGTAACATTTCAAAACGTCGAGGTTTGAAAGGAAGGATGTCGGACGCTGTCTCGAGACGATCGTCAAACAGCGCATGCCTAGGAACAATTTGTTGTCGTTATTTTAGTTGTTGTTCTCGTTGCTAATGTTTTTTTGTTGCTGTTGTTGTTGTTTTTGTTTTTTTTGTTTTCGTTGTTTTCATTTTGTTGTTGTTGGAGTGTTTTCAAATTCGGTGAAGATGCCCAACTTCGCCGCATCGTGAAACTTTTACAAGTGTTTCTAACTTTCCTTCTGCTTGCTTCAACGTTCTTGAAAGATTGTCAAGTATGATTTTGCTGTTGTTTTTGAAGCTAAGATTGAATACAATGCAAGAGTTCGTCCTACCATTAGTGCATCTCGTCATTGATGGAGGTGCACCCATGTCAGGCGCGAAAAGGTAAGTCTGCGTCTGTAGCATAATGGTTAGCAAGCCCGTTGTAAAGCCTGAAGCTCAAGGTTCAATTCCCGGTTAAGCTCAGAGTTGAGTTTTAAAAAGCGCAATCCTAAATAAAAAACACACACCGTGCTACAATAGCTTAAAACCTAAATGGCCCACAAGCGAGTGAAACCGTTTGTCCAGCAGTGCCTTTGAACCATGGCTGAAAATCGCTTTGCAAATGCATTGATAGATTAGATTAGATTAGATGCTGGCTTGCAAAACTAAAGCACGGTTTTCAAGACTTTCTTCACTTCAGTAAATAATAGAATATTATTCTCATGGGTGTTTCGGCATTAACGTTATTGCTCCATCTGCCTCTTTTGCATTCTTTCAAGATCATTAAGTTTCTAATATTCGGCGAAATTTACTCGTCTTATTTAAACAGAAATATGTTTTAGACCGTTTGAACACACTCACTCACAAGAATGTAACACTATTCTCTAGCTATTCAATGTTATAAACCACGAATTGAATTTTAAAGTTGATTATTTCCAATCCAAAGTTTATGTGTTGTTTTCATCATTTTGACAAAAATATTACCTTTTTACTGGTAAACTTCAAATAGGGTTGTCTTTCAACTTGCTACCATTCAAAGCTATCCTTTCGTTTTATGACAATTAATTCTTTATATTTTCCATCATTTCTACCATTGGTCTAGATTTGCTTCAATAAAGTCTATGAACCAAAATATCGCTAGAGTAGCATTTGCTGGATGAGTGGTCAACGTGGCGTTTCCGCCGATGACTAGTCTATACAACTTTTTTTTTTGTTTCGCATTGTTTATATTTGTGGGTTCGCAAAGAATTTTGTTTATGCGGTCATGTTTTCCTCCACTAGCTCGCACTGCGCAATTGTTCCAGCACAAACCTTCTACGGACTGAAGCGCTGAAGTATGTTATTTTTAAAATTTCCATCTATAATTTCCATTTCTCAAAATTTCTGCCTCTTCTCCCAGCCACGTTTCTTCTTTTACTTCAGCCAACTTCGACTTCTTCAAGGTTCCATGGAGGTTACAGCGGCGAATGCAGCAGAAACAAGTCATGCGGCATCTGGGGCTGTTAAGGGTGATCGCATGAGTGCGGTGCTATTAATTGAAAGCCCCAGGCCTTTCTTAATCAAATTTCTTGCGCAGCTTCGCGTTTGTCTTTCTAATTAGAATCAAGTTTTATCTACATGGCAATCCTCATAATGCAGTGTCAGAAATGTTACATGCTGTCAAAAACATGGTCTCGCTGTGATAAAGCACACCGGACGTGCGTCGTGATTGATGTCGCCTGGTAATTAATTGGAAATATTATTGCCATTTATTTTTTTACTCGAATGGAACTTTCGAAAAGTTTTTTTTAAAAGTAAAAACTGAATTATTTTTGGATTTTTTTTTATTTTGAAAGGTAGTTATACCCTTCAGTTTAATTACACAAACTAATCAACTCCCACGTAACAATAAAGTAATTGCAAGCTTCTTTAAGCTCTTTGTAATGACTCAAGTTGAAAAACCTCGAGTCTTTATTGCTTAAATAAACTAGAGAATTTCCTCTCGTAAAGTCCATTCAAAGTGAAGAGACAGTCAGAAGAGGGAAATACATTGTATCCGTTTGTTTCCCCAGCAACCCTGGGACGCCAATGCAAACCTTCATACATCCTTCAATTCTTTCTCCACCTCTCTTCCAACATTTTTTCCAATTTTTTCTTTCATTTTTTGAAACTTTTTTCCATCTTTCCACAAGAACTGAAATATCGTGAAATTTTCAAAGCTTCTTAGGAAAGAGTCACTAGCGCTTCGAAGGTAGGAGAGAAAGCTGTTACTTGGGTGCGGAAGTCTTAATGAAAAATAAATCGTTCGGTGGCTGTGTAGTTACTACTTCCTAGTCATAAATAGTTTTTGTCTGTGACGAGAATCGAAGTATTAATTAGAAGATGTTTCTGCTTGCGAGTGCTAGTGAGAGATAAGTACTCATAAGACATGGCGCCATATTTTTCTACGTCAAATTCCTTATTTGTACTTCAATCTAGTCTCTTTTCATCAGTGGTGAGTTCAAGGAGTATGCACTCGAACAAACACCCCCTGATTGTTGGCGTTTCAAAAGACGGAAGACGCAAGAGTCGTTGAGGGTTTGAAAAATATTTCAAATATTCCGATAAAACTGTTTTGAAACCTATTTTTGGCCGTACATGCACAAGTGACCTACTTGTGGTTTGCAATGAAGGCCGTTGTGAAGTGCATTCGATGGCTCCCAATGAAGCTTATCGTTAACTAGCAACTCAAAAATTTTCCACCCAAACTTAAAATTAGACAATTAGAATAGCAAAAGCTATATGGAAAAGTAGTCAGATGGATGGATGGTTGGATGACGGATGGGGAACACACACTGGTAAGCACCCAAGCGGAACACAAAGCAGATCAACCGGTGCAGGGTTGTTTTGATGGATTCCGTTTCACGCCTTTTATGCCTCCAGCCACTTGCTTTATAAAAGCAAATTTCCCACTTTTGTCTTAATGCTTGCATCGGTCAGATTTCCATTTTCTTTCAAAATCGAATCACAAATATTTCTAACTCAAATTTCTATTCGAAAATTTTATGTTTTAACATCATTTTCAGTAATTCTACCCTTTGTGGAAAGCTCGTAATTAAATTTTAGTGAGTTTGCCTATAAAAACTTTTCATGAGGCTCGAAATAGACTTTTTCTATAATTTTTCGAAATTAATTTTTTTTGTATTTCAAGGTCAAAACACAATGGAAATGGTTCAAAGCTAATTGTTCGAATAAAGAAGTTAAAACAAGCCCATTGACGATAAAATTTTGAAATGAACCTTTTTCTAGATAAAATTTTACAGATAAACTTTTTATGGCATAACTCGAGGCTACTCTCGCGAAGGAACATAAAGGCACGCAAGCAGTTATGCTCGATGGAGGCTTGATAAGGCAAAATGCCCTTCGTAACGATGCTTCACTACCCACACCAAAGCCCAACTGTTAACAACCCTGCAAACGAAAGCTTAAAAAGATTTTCAACACTAAAGTTTTTTCAACTCAAAGTCGTTCTTTTCATTTCACCCTCAATCACTGTCACCCTCCAGTCAACACTGAATTATGTCATTATTCTCAATTGAGTAAATTGATTTTCAACTTTTGAACTATAAATTCTTTTTTGAATTGCATTTGTCATACTTGCTCTTGTTTGTGATGGTAATTTTGGAAATTTCAAGAATAATGCGTCGCTTATACATTTTTATGTCATAAATTTTCATTCGAGTCATAAACAATAAAGACGTTTTTATTCTGAACTTTGCTTCCATAGTGAGGTTAGAAAACTTCGAATTTAAGTAAGAAAACTAAAAAAATTTATATCAGCCATTCTTGGAACTCAATGTTTTCATGACTAAATGTAAACTTCATCCAACAAAGTATGAAAAATGTTTTTTTTATAAAAAATGTATTTTATAAAAACCGCGCTGTTTTTTTTCAATATATAACATTCCTATCGTTTGTCTTGATTTGCTTCGATAAAAATATGCATATACAAAAATAAATGAACGAACTTTTTCACATGTGATGTTTCAATCTTTTTTTTTGAACGAGCCTCTTGCATCAATCATGTGACCGCAAGAGTTGAAGAGACCTGAAAGTTTTGAAGGCACGATGTCTGCGTCGGTACAGTGACTTTCCGAAAGAATGAAATCTCCTTCAAAATTTTGGTTGCTGTTTTATCGAATAAGTCATGCATCATCATTACTTTCTTCACCTTAAAAAGTGTCTCGAGTGAATTTAAATTTCAAAGTGTCAGTGAATTATGACTTTTATAGTTGTGCTTGTTTTAACTTTTGGTTTTTCAAAAGCGAAACATGCTAAAAGCTATTGTATTCCTAATGGCTGAAACAGAAGAGAGACTTCCGCGTGGGAAGTCATCCCAATAAAATACAACTAGGTTTTTCTTCCCTGTTTCTCCTCACAAGCTACGTCATGAAAACTCTTAAACCAATTTAAAAAATGTTCGAGGTTCAACTCCCTCCTAAACTATAACCTGAACACAACGATGTTCAAATGCCGCCTAAACTATAACCTGAACACAACGAGGTTTTGGTTGTGAAACAAAATAATAAATCAGCATAATTTCCTCCTTGATTGCTTCGACGAAGGTTTAAAAGACAATGCCAACGAAAGCGAAGGTGAACACTAAGAACAGCTTCAACTTCGTCTGTCATCCGAGGCGTACTTCATATTTTCAAAGCCGTAAAGCACCCGATACCGGTCCTGAAAGCAGGCGACGATGACTTATGGCGGGCAGCTTAGAGGTTCAAGGGCAGCCATGCGGGTCGACTGCACTCATATTTCTTAATGACCACCGTCGCTCTACGCAGTCATTATCTACATGTCGTTTGTTCTGGACGATGAAAGGCTGAATAATTGAAGAGTTAAAATGATAAAATGTGCTTTTTAGCCGCGATCGATGGCTTACATGGTTGTTCCGTTCATGCATCTTTGATGCCTGACCGACTCACTGGTGTTTTTATGAAGGTAACGTGATAGTGACAATTGCTATAAAAAAGGAGCTTTCAAAAATTCAAAAGTGATTTCTGAAAAATAGTTTGTTGAATATTGACAAATGCATTCAACGACGCATTCAACAGGGTTGACATACCGAATTCTATGGAGAAAACATAAGGGTGCTTGCGCGTGAGTCTTAAACACTGGAAGCTTGGAGTGCTGTGGAGGAGGTTGGCGTGGAAGCTATTAGCGGTGTGGGCTTATGGCACGATAATTTGATTGTTTATAGTAGGGATGTTTTGTGAGACAGTTAATGCTTTATTGTTAATTGCTTTTGGAGGACACAATGCAGAGAGGCATTAAATATCTTACCACTGATTAGCAATCTGCACCAGCACTGTGAATGACTCGACGTTGTAAGCAGGAGGGTCTGTCGGCCGTGGTGGTGGATTTGAAATCCTAGTGGTCAGTTTGGGAGTGATGGGACTGAGAAGTATGGTTGAGAAGGTGTTTTGTGAATGGTTGCTCAACTGTTTGTTGAAAAGAGCGGTATCGGCATATAGCGAATGAACTCTGATAGAAGGATTGTGGTGAGGCTGGCTGTGAGTGTCGAGTGTTTGCTCGTTAGTGTTAGTAGGGTGGAAGCTATTAGAAGAGATGTGTCGTGGCTGGAGAAGCAGGTGGTGGTGGTGGTGCGAATGGTCCTTGTCAATCTGAAGGCACTTGAGCGTCAACCATCGATCTTCTCCGCGGTAGGAGGAAAGGGTGTGGTTTTGTTCCGTTTCATACACCACTCTGCCATCGGTCCAAGTTTGTTTCACCAGCCAGCCAGGAAAGGAACAACAGCTAGCATCACTCAAACTCACGTCTGAATGGAAATTTTCAAGTTTTCAAATTGCTCACATACACTCATTAAAAATAATTTTTGATTAGTTGTCTCATTTTATTCTTTAAAAGTAATTAGAATTGTGGAGTACTGAAAAAGGACTAGTTTAAGTTTCACGTTGGTGGAAGATTCAAAAAATCGAATTCAAAAAAGTGACTGGAGCGTGAGGTGGTTGTCAAAATTGCTTCGTTTGTTAAATTCAAAATCTCGCCACATTGGGACGTAGGTGTGGGTGCTTTGTGACGTTTTGGTTGATGACAGGCAGCAGCTGAAAGCAAGTGCTGGTGCGACGTAGAAGAGAAAGAGTTTAAAAGCTAGCCTCATCAATCAATCTAGCTTCAGGTAATTTTCACAAATGCTCTTTAAAGACTCTCCGGTGGGTTGAGACGACGACTGCATTAGGGCATTGTTGAGTGGGCATGCGAGAGGTTCGCAAAACAGCTTCTATCTCTGAAAAAATTTTCGCTAGAACTGCTTGCAGTTTTTAATTACAACGGTTAATTCGTTGAATTTTTTTTTTGAGTTTCAAAAAGGCATCGATTTTTTATGTTTAGCCGTAAAGTAGAAATGCTCATGGACTGTCTTATCGAAGTGATGCTCAAGTGTTGTAAATTATTTACGCAGCGTTCGGCACATGCGCACGGCAATGTTTGCCTTTTTAGGCACGTCTGCAAGCAATGAAGACGCCACGCAAAGCCCCAAAACGATGAAGACTTTCAATTCGTCAGCGTCTTGAGACCACGGAAAAACTGAAAGTATTCCGGTGATATTCTTTAAAAAATTTGAATTCTTTTTTTAAACTTTGAAACTAATAAATTTTATGAATAAATAAAATTAGACAAGATTCTAAAGCGCATTAATAATGCATAGTGTCAGGTGTAGTTGTTCGTGGAAACTTTAGATGAAGGCATTCGACATAATTCAACAAAATCCAATGCCACAAAGAGGTTGTTCAATTATTCCACAAAACAGACATAAACAATTGTTTTAGGCAATAGTGGTTTTGTTTTTTTTCGAAATAGAAAAAAAAAATTTAGCACGAGGTCTCGTTTGAAGAATGGAAAGTAAAAAAAATTGAACTTAGTCTTGAAATTCAAAAATTGATTATATTTTGTAAAGTTTGAAAATATGGTGATGTTAGGGCATGTGCTGTTTCAATAACAAATGGCCTTCTCTGAATTCAAATGACGAACCGCCGGGGCTTAGGAGCGATTTGTTATGCAGGGACACAAAAGTCCATTTGAAAAGTCAATAAGACACTCCAGCAAACCATTCCAACGGACGCCAATGAATACGAAACAGAAAAGAACTCTCGTCGCAAAGCAGCACTTTCCTTGAATGGCAGTGTCACTGGGTTGAGCTTTTCAACCACTAGTTCAAACATCAACCAATATTGCAAAAATCAACCAATACTTCAAAGATCAACCAATACTTCAAACATCAACCGTCAAAGAAAAAGTTAATCAAAGTACATAGTGATGTTTTCTAACAATTACCAGAGGCTTTTCTCGTTGACAAAAGCTTCCCACATAAAAAGAGATGCAGTTTTACTAGTGCCAACATGGAACAAAGTTATAATTGCGAGCCGAATCTTGCCAAGTCATCAGATAAGCAGTAAAGCGCAACGACGTGCGGTGGTGTGTGGGTGTTGTTGAGGTGGGAGGTCAAACAGGAGGATTGAGCAAACGAGCAACATTTCAGTGTGTGTTGACAACAAAAGCCACACCGCAATCAAGGTGCATTGAATGGGGGGTGAGTTTTCGTGAGTAGAAACAATGGCGGTTCGAAGATAAAACGCTTTTAAGGAAACTTTTTTTAAAACAATTTTTTTCAACTTCACAAATACTTTTTTCGCTATAAAAACTCACAAAAACCCCAAAAAATAATAATTCAAATTATCGCACGCTATATCATTTCAGCTCTTTTTATTCGAACCACAGTTTTGCGATTGCAAAGCACTCTCTCATTTCACTATTTCTATTTTTCTTTCCATTGATTTCAACACCATTCACGCTTCCACAAGAACATTCCCACGCTTTTTTATTGATCATTATCATTTGTAAGCAGGTTTGTTCATTTTTTAAAACAGCCTTTTTTTTTTGGTTGACGCTAGCCTGAAACGCTCCGTAGGAGGATCTCACTTGAAAGACTTATTTATCACAACACATACCCTCCTACAATATATATCTTTCATAACAGCCATATCTCTTCGATACCAACCAATCAACAACATATACAGCCCCAAAAAACCTTCTCATACAAAGCTTTCCTACAGAATATAAAAACTCATCAACCACATCTACCCATTCACCACACCTACCCATCCACCACATCTACCCATCCACCACACCTACCCATTCACCACATCTACCCATTCACCACATCTACCCATTCACCACATCTACCCATTCACCACATCTACCCATTCACCACATCTACCCATTCACCACACCTACCCATTCACCACACCTACCCATTCACCACACCTACCCATTCACCACATCTACCCATTCACCACATCTACCCATTCACCACATCTACCCATTCACCACATCTACCCATTCACCACATCTACCCATTCACCACATCTACCCATTCACCACACCTACCCATTCACCACACCTACCCATTCACCACACCTACCCATTCACCACACCTACCCATTCACCACATCTACCCATTCACCACACCTACCCATTCACCACACCTACCCATTCACCACATCTACCCATTCACCACATCTACCCATTCACCACACCTACCCATTCACCACACCTACCCATTCACCACATCTACCCATTCACCACATCTACCCATTCACCACATCTACCCATTCACCACACCTACCCATTCACCACACCTACCCATTCACCACACCTACCCATTCACCACATCTACCCATTCACCACACCTACCCATTCACCACACCTACCCATTCACCACACCTACCCATTCACCACACCTACCCATTCACCACATCTACCCATTCACCACACCTACCCATTCACCACACCTACCCATTCACCACATCTACCCATTCACCACATCTACCCATTCACCACACCTACCCATTCACCACACCTACCCATTCACCACATCTACCCATTCACCACACCTACCCATTCACCACATCTACCCATTCACCACACCTACCCATTCACCACACCTACCCATTCACCCCACCTATTCCTATCAACACCTATTTTCATCAAAACTTTATTTTTTTATTATTCTGGTTATTCACAATTTTTTCTGCCATTACCAGCGTTTGTCTGGATTTGCTTCTATAAAGATTATTTTTTGAAAAATTTTAAACACCTAGCCCTATCAACGCCTTTTTTTATCAACAAGAACTCCCATCAGCATCTACCCCTATTAACATTTTCTCTCATCACCACCCACCTCGAGTCAGTTCAAGCAACAGAGGTCCCTTCCTTGCACTGGTGAGGTGGCCACACGAGGAGTTGAAGGAGACTGAAACATAGGCCACACTGTCCAGTAGCTGATACATCTAAGAAACATTTGAGAAGTTTGTGTGTATGTGTGTGTGTGTGTGTGTGTGTGTGTGTGTGTGTGTGTGTGTGTGTGTGTGTGTGTGTGTGTGTGTGTGTGTGTGTGTGTGTGTGTGTGTGTGTGTGTGTGTGTGTGTGTGTGTGTGTGTGTGTGTGTGTGTGTGTGTGTGTGTGTGTGTGTGTGTGTGTGTTATTGTGTGTGTGTGTGTGTGTGTGTGTGTGTGTGTGTGTGTGTGTGTGTGTGTGTTATTGTGTGTGTGTGTGTGTGTGTGTGTGTGTGTGTGTGTGTGTGTGTGTGTGTATGTGTGTGTGTGTGTGTGTGTGTGTGTGTGTGTGTGTGTGTGTGTGTGTGTGTGTGTGTGTGTGTGTGTGTGTGTGTGTGTGTGTGTGTGGGTTTTTGTGTGTGTGTGTGTGTGTGTGTGTGTGTGTGTGTGTGTGTGTGTGTGTGTGTGTGTTTGTGTGTGTGTGTGTGTGTGTGTGTGTGTGTGTGTATGTGTGTGTGTGTGTGTGTGTGTGTGTGTGTGTGTGTGTGTGTGTGTGTGTGTGTGTGTGTGTGTGTGTGTGTGTGTGTGTGTGTGTGTGTGTGTGTGTGTGTGTGTGTGTGTGTGTGTGTGTGTGTGTGTGTGTGTGTGTGTGTGTGTGTGTGTGTGTGTGTGTGTGTGTGTGTGTGTGTGTGTGTGTGTGTGTGTGTGTGTGTGTGTGTGTGTGAAACTGTGTGAGTAGGTGTACAGTTCGAAAACAATTGCATATATTGCACTTATTTAAGTAAGAACGATGTGAACGATTAGAAGTAAGAGAAGTGAAGTGAGATTTAATGGAAGTTGTGGAGTGAATGCAATATCGATGGAGCATGAGTTATGAGCAGTCTGATTAAAAGGACAAAGAATCGAGCATGAAGATAAACCCTCGGAAAGTTAATTAAAATTATAAATTGATATTTCACAGAAAATCAAGTAGTAAATAAAATTTCAATCTTCAAAACCAACATAGCATCGGAATGAGGTGTGAGTGTGTCTGTAGGATACTTCCCTGTTCCTGTCTTCGTCTCCGTCGTAAGCCCCACCAGCATCCCTCCTCTGCACCAAGTAGTGATGCATCTTCGCCAGGCCGTAGTAGTGGCCATCACCGAAGTGCCACACGGAAGAACACTCAAACTCCAGTCCTGACACGTCGTTTGTGAAAAGTCAAAGCTTTTGAACTTATAATTTCAAAAGCGCAATCAACATCATGCAAATGCCTCGAGTGCAATTTCTTTTTTATAGTTTTTATTAAATGAAATTTAGAAAAACACAAAACATGGCAAACAATCGAAATAAGGGAAGAAAATATTGCAATTAACAATAATTATATATTTCCATTAAGCACATTGTTTGAGAAGATTGCGGAAAACACTGATTTATCGTAAATCAACTCAGTTCATCTTAACTGAATCCAACTTTTGACTTTTGACAACGTTAAATATTCAGAAAAAATAATATTATGGAGCTGATCAGTGCGACTGTTTCAAGAAGGTTGTGCTGATTCGCACAAGCACTCCGACAGCCGGCATAAATGCAAAGGCACTGTTCCATGTGAATGAGATTTCTTCCTTTGATTTATAAGCGTACAAAAAGCTAGATTCAATTTTGTGGAATTTTATATTGTACTGCGCCGACCAATAAAACAGTAAGTCTTTCTAGGGTCCTCCGAGGTTGTTGAAAGCTGTAGTGATTACTGTACGAGTCTCTATAGAAAATAAATTATTTATCTTCTGGTTGCACTTTTGGGTTTTTTAGAATTTTTCATTCGAAAAAATGTCAATACAACAATTTGAAATTATTTTTCATTTTGTTTCATTAAATAAATAAATAAAATAAAATCTTGAAAATACTTTTAAAAATTACTAAATAAATTTTCTAAGGCAAGAAAGATAGGAAAGAGGACGCACAATACATGGGGAGCATGGAAGAAAAGTGTAGAAAGATCTTATCAAATAATCGACACTGTGAATACGGGACAAGATTAAAGAAGGAAGAATCTCAACATACGTGAATATTTCTGATGAGTTATAGTTATTACTTAAAAATATGTGAAAGTTATTGAAATGCAAAGGTCAAAGAAGGTTAAATATAAACATTTTGAATGTTTCGACTGCCAAACTCGTGACAAACAATTCATCTCCAACGCTGTAAAAGACGGAAATAAATATTATTCACCAAACTTTGGTTCTGTTGCAAATACAACACCCAGGTAAGTCTAACACCAGCCCCACACTTCCCAGGAACCCAACCTCTGCAGCACACCATCAAGCAACAACCAACTTTGATCAAGCGACACTGTACACCTCCGGCACTTTTTGAGCGAGAAGACGAAGTGGCTTGGCGAGGAGCATGGATGGCCGTATGAGGTGGGACTCCTGCAGGAACATAGAGTGTTGTTGCGGTAGGTGACGTGGTAGGCCATGGTCAGAGGACAGTCTGCAGCATGGGTTTCGACTGTGTGTTGAGAGAAAGGTTGAGTAAGTTGTTCCTTCGCTAATGCAGCCATTGAAAGCTCGGTTGACTTGTTAAAACAAGATAAATTGCAAAAGCGTTAATTGGCTTATCTATTTTATGTGCCATTAAGGTCTGGAAACTATTTTGAAAATAATTAAAAAGAGCTTTTTTTTAAAAAATTGAAACAACCTTTAGCTTACGAAACAGCTTTTTCGACTCTTTCTCATACTCTAGTACTAAAATATTTTTAACACGTAGTTGAAAGATATTCAAAAACTAAGCCTTGCCTGAAGAGGCTTCTATTGCCCATTTTAAGTCACAACCACATGGATATTTTAATGGTTATTTAGTAGAAGAGGATCGGATTTAAGCTTGATAAACTTAGCAAAGTTTCAAACACCACTTTGGAAAATGCACTTCTTAATGAGGTCAAAACTAGTTTTCTCGACGTATTCTTTCGAATTTATCACATATACGTTATAAGCGATGCTTTCGTATCATTCGGCGCAGTGGCTGTAATGGATGGCCGGGCAGGTAATAGTCGTATTCCAAGTACTCCCCGTCAGCTTAGCCACGCGAGCCACGCCAACACGAGGGGAGTTTAGAGTGTATGTGATCTATCAGCACCACAATCACACCCATAACTGATCTCGCAGTCAACCATCCAAATCACCATTCGATGAGGATACAATATAAGTCAAAATAGCCTCCCAATTATTTTATATCGGCAAAAAAGCTAAGAACTCAGAGTTTAAAAGCTTTGATTTTTTTTGTAATCTAGAAGATGGAGTTCAAATTCTGCTCAACTCACAGCTTTTATTTATGATGCGCTCAATGTTTCGAACCAGTTTTAATACTGTATGGAAGCTTTAAAAGCAATTGCAAAGCTGTATTAATCAAGAGGCACTTTCAAAAGGCAGGAAGTCTCATTGATCCCTTCAGCATTCTGGTCCGTTGCTCTTCGTGCGAATTCTCGAAGGTTTGGCATTCGTGGAAGCGATAAATGGAGCACAGTTGCGGAATTGTTTGAAGATTGAGTCGTTTGCCTGTGGCGAAATGAAAGATGAGATGGAGGGAGGGTAGAGAAGGGTCAAGCTGGAAGAAAGGCAATGAAGGGACAAGATAGAAGGGGGTAGTGATGAAATAGAAGAAGAGTAGTGAACATGTCACGAGAACAGCTCGTTCAACAGAACGTGAGTGCCCGCTCCCTCTGCGGGATTCTTCATCTTTGAATTAAAGTTTTAGAACGAGGACGTGCATCAATTGCACTAAGGCGGATCAGAGATGGATGACTGTGAGGTTGAATCAATCTCAATCCCTTCTTCCCTTCAAGCGTACCAATCACAAAACTGCAGAATCAATAAGCCAATAATTTGATTTTCATTTCGCCTCTTTTAACGTTATTAAAGTCCCTGTTGAATTCTATCAATCGTTACAGATACTTGAAACTTCACTGAATGGCTTTGCAGGCAAAAGCTCACAAAGCCGGGCCTTGAAAGACTGCCATAATAAAGTGCCACACAGACGTCAAACAACGTCGTTTGTGAAAGACTATGCGCTACATAATCATTCCTTCATTTGCCTCGAGGGTCTTTTAAGTGGTTTTGATGTATCTGTGGGCTTTGTTCATGGGTGTAGTGTGAGAACCGCTGTGGTTTCCGATGTTGGAACGGTGTTTTTGACCTTAGAACGTTTGAGTTATTGATAAGTATGCCCAAATGTGGAAAAAGGACAGGCCTCGGAATAAGAGCTTTCGCTGGTTGTTTGCATTCGTTGAGACGTGGTCACAAATGCTCTTCACTGAAGAGCCTCCCACGCAATAACCTGCATGGGGAATTGAATGAAGAATTGCATAGAGAAGGGGTGTATTGTGGATGAAGGAATATAATTGAATAAGAAATGAAAAAATGAAAGATGAAGGATGGATAAAGAAATAGGGAAGGAAATAAAAATAAGTGAATGGTGGATGAACCATGAGGAATAATGGATGAAAGGGTTGAGAGAGAAGTGAGTGGACGTGTGAACTGATTAGAAAAGTAGATTGATTGATTGAATTGGTAAAAGATTTCTTTAGTAGTTAGTAGAATGAAAGGTGGAGGTGAGATTGATGAAGGAGCTGACAACAGAGTTGTGAAGATAAAATAAGAAATATTTTTCCATTTGTGAGCTATTTTCTGGCAAGTTTTTTGAAATGGTTCCTAAAAAAACTATTTTTCGTATGGATTTTGAAACTTGGGCTTTTGTTTAAACTCTTCAAAATGTCGATATTTCTATCAAAAAAAGCGGAAACAACTGCTAAAAAAAATTTTTTTAATTTCAATTTTCAAATAGAAAATTGTCGATTGACTCGAAAATAGGTGCGAAATGTTGGTAGGGTGATTGAGCGTGACTTGATGGAGGCAGCATGTGTGAGAGGCGCTTGCTGTGGCATCAAAGTCGGTACTCAAAACAAGGAAGCTAGTGACTCCAAGGATCTGGAAAGGCATTAATTAGTGCATGCTTTCTAAGGAGACAATGACAATGAATGTTTGAAGATGTAGAAGTTACAGGAAGACACAAACTTTCAAAGAAGAGCAACACATTGGTGTGGAGCTGTCTGATCATGAGACACTGGTGGCAGTGCTGTTGTCTGTGGCGGTGGTTGTTGTAGGGGTTGTTGTTGTTGTTGTAGTGATTGTTGCTGTTGTTGCTTATGTTGTTATAGTGGTTATTGTAGTGGTTGTTGTTGTTGTGGTTGTTGTTGTGGTTGTTGTTGTGGTTGTTGTTGTTGTAGTGGTTGTGGTTGTTGCAGTGGTTGTTGTTGTTGTGGTTGTTGTTGTTGTTGTGGTTGTTGTTGTGCTACTTGCTTTATGGTGGTTTTTTAGTGGTTGTTTTGGTGATCTTTGTAATGGTTTTGTGGTGGTTGTTGTGGTGTTGATTTTTGTGGTGATGGTCGTCATGATAGTGGTTAGGTTGGTGGTTGTGTAGTGTTTTATTGGAGATTAAATCAAAATTGAATTAGAGAGTTGAAAAAATTTAGCGGATGAAAATAATTCCATTTGGTAATAAATAGTAAAACTATTTTTCTGCTCGAAAAAGTGGTTTCAAAAAGCCAAAAAAGATCACGGAGTTTCTACTGACTCAACAGGCTTGTACTTAATGAGAGGGGCGTCTTGAATGGGAGATGAAAGGTGACAGAGAGATGTTAACGAGGAAAGCATGGAAGGAACATAATGAAGACTTGAAGTTGCAAAGCAGGAGTGAAGACGAAATGGCTAGATCGGGTAGCTTTGGTGGCTTTGAAGAGTTTCGTGACTGGCGCTTGATTGTAAGTCATTCCTTTTGTTTCTTGCAAGGAATGTGCGTTGAGTGGGTTGGAGGCAGGAAAAGCCGTGTTGAAGATGCTATTTCAATTTTGAAAATTCTACAGCGCTTTTGACGTTCTTGATAGGGTGGGTGGCAATGGTATGCAGAAGTTCTTTAGAAACTGATTGTTGAAGGTTGCCTGTTGTTTATTGGGGTGGATTTATAAGGGTAAAAAGGTTATTGGGCTTTATTAAAAGAACCAGAAGTTTTTGAAGGTTGTTGTGGATGTTGTTGTGGATGTTGTTGTAGATGTTGTTGTGGATGTTGTTGTGGATGTTGTTGTGGATGTTTTTGTGGATGTTGTTGTGGATGTTGTTGTGGATGTTGTTGTGGATGTTGTTGTGGATGTTGTTGTGGATGTTGTTGTGGATGTTGTTGTGGATGTTGTTGTGGATGTTGTTGTGGATGTTGTTGTGGATGTTGTTGTGGATGTTGTTGTGGATGTTGTTGTGGATGTTGTTGTGGATGTTGTTGTGGATGTTGTTGTGGATGTTGTTGTGGATGTTGTTGTGGATGTTGTTAAGGAAGTTGGTAGATTCAGTGATAACAACAGCAATTCCTTAAACCAAAGCACTTCTAACAACACTTTTTAAGCGGTTTGTGAAAGCTTGTGAATTCAAAAAAGTTTCTTACGCTTGAAAAAACTCTTTGAAAAAGTTTAAATAGCTGAAAACAGCTCAAAGTGGTTCGTCGGGTTTTGATATTACACTTTAAAAGTAATCTCTTTTAGGACTTTTGCTTCAAGTTAGTTGGATTCACAGAACCTTCCAAAACAGTGCCATGCTTTTCAGAGTTGTTTGAGAGGTTGACGGGCAGAAAGATTACTTGACGGGTTTTTTTGCTTCTTTGACTCACATTTAATTCGGAACTTCAGCTCACCAAGATAACTTTTAGAGTTAAAATTATGCTCGCTATGTGAATGCTAGCTTTTGTCTCTTTGACGCCACCAAAACATCAAAATTTTGACTAAGCCTTCATGAAATTTTTAATTTTTTCGAAAGTTGTTTTCGTAACATATCAAAATAGTCATTATTCATTTGTACAGATAAGTTGCGGCCTTCGAGATGTTGAGCACATATTTTTTACTTTAAAACTTGAAGAAGAAAAAACTAAAACACAAATAAATCATATCACATCAGACATTTCAAAGATCTCTGACGATTGTATTGTTTAGAACTTTTTATTGTGCAAAGATTTGGACGTGTTCAATGCACACAACTGCTCTTTAATTGTGCAACCTTACTCCTCTACATTTCAACGCCAACTATTAGTCCTGTCGCAATTCATCCATTCAATGCCTCTTTATTGCCCATCAAAGGAACTTGAGAAGGTTTGCAGAGTCATCAAAGCGGCTGGAGTCACTTCGTCTAATGCGACTGTCCCATCTATCAGACCCCTGCATCTCCGTGGTCGGTGGCGTCGCGATCAACTGAGGCGGAGAGAAAACTTGTAAAAAGGTTTAAACGATTGAAACTCTTCAGATACGTTTTCAACGCCTGTCATTTTATTGAGTTTTCTAGCACTTCATGTTCCCACGCTGGTCCATGTGTTCATGCCACTCAAGTCTGTGATCCAATAAGGGCGCGTCCACACGAGATTAGCTAAGTCCCAAGCGTTAAAATATTTTATCGTATTCACAGCTTATCATTTTTTTATTAATCGCGCTTGCCTTCAAATTTCAAGGTATTTTTGTTTTACTTTTTAAAGCAAAAATGGCTATTGAAAATTAACACGAGGGCTATTATAGCACTCAATTAAAATAGGTTTCTAATGATGTACAAGGCATGAGGGGAAATGAGGAAGGTATGAAAAGTTGTGAGGAGATATGAAGAGATATAAAAGTTATGGGGAGATATGAAGAGATATAAAAGTTATAAGGAGATAGGAAAAAATATAAACTGTTATTAGGAGATATGGGGAGGTGTGGGGGATGTATGAGGAAGGATGAGAAAGATAAATTATGAAAGAGAAGAGATAAAAATGAAAAAAAATGGGGTAAAGATGAAGGAAAATAGGAACAAAATAAAGAAATGAAATAGCGATGAAAAAAAAAGAGAGGAATGAAAGAGGAAGGGAGGGAGATGAGGGATGAAGAGGATGGAAGAGGAATGAGGGAATAGAAAAAGAGATTATGAGGAGGATGGAGGAGAGATAAGAGAATAGGAGGAGAGATTATGAGGAGGATGGAGGAGAGATAAGGGAATAGGAAGAGAGATTATGAGGAGAATGGAGGAGAGATAAGAGAATAGGAAGAGAGATTATGAGGAGGATGGAGGAGAGATAAAGCAGGTAGGAAGAGAGATTATGAGGAGGATGGAAGAGAGATAAGAAAGGTAGAAAGAAGGCGTGAAAAAGCGTGAGTCAAAAGCTGATCAAACAAACATCAAAATAACTTTTGACTCTTTTTCCGGAGTCTGTGATGTGCGCCGGAGCCTCTAATTGTGTGCACGCTCCATCCACAAAATCCATAAGCGTGAGTTCCGATCGATTTTTAACGATTTGTTCGAATTAGCTACATATCTCATAGCAAAGCGAATTAATCAATTTTTTTAAAACATGATGTCGCGTAACGTTGCAAAAATTTTGATTGCTTCGTTTTGCTTATTTTTTTAATCTTTTTCCAGCACCTTACAAACAGCGTCGCTTATTTTTTCGCCAAAAATATTGCCAACAACAACCATTAATACACAATCACTGCATTAATAATAATAATAATAATAATAATAATAATAATAATAATAATAATAATAATAATAATAATAATAATAATAATAATAATAATAATAATAATAATAATAATAATAATAATAATAATAATAATAATAATAATAATAATAATAATAATAAAAATAATAATAATAATAATAATAAAAATAATAATAATAATAATAATAATAATAATAATAATAATAAAAATAATAATAATAATAATAATAACAATAATAATAATAATAAAAATAATAATAATAATAATAATAATAATAATAATAATAATAATAATAATAATAATAATAATAATAATAATAATAATAATAATAATAATAATAATAATAATAATAATAATATTATTAATAATAATAATAATAATAATAATAATAATAATAATAATAATAATAATAATAATAATAATAATAATAATAATAATAATAATAATAATAATAATAATAATAATAATAATAATAATAATAATAATAATAATAATAATAATAATAATAATAATAATAATAATAATAATAATAATAATAATAATAATAATAATAATAATAATAATAATAATAATAATAATATTAATATTAACAATAATAATAATAATAAATAATCAATTCAATTTGTAAAGCGCCAAGGCAAGGAACTGAGGCACCTCTGTTCAGTCAATAGAACAAATCAGGTATTAAAGATCATAAGCTAGTTTAAATAAACTTTTTTTAAGTTTAAAGTTGAAAAAAAAGTGAAATGGAATTTTTTATCGTTGGTGGTAGAAAGTTCCAGATATTAGAGGATGCCTCTTTGGGAGCTCGTTTTGATATGTTGTTGTACTAAATTGTTGCTTAAGGAGTGAGGCGGTTGAAAGATGGAGTATATTTTCATTTGGTTTTTGTTGGATGAGATCATTTAGGTAGGCTGGTGTAGAGGTTGATAGAGATCATCACCAACAACCACCACCAACAACCACCACCCACCTACACCACTAACAACCACCCCCAACAACCACCACCAACTTACACCACCAACAACCATCACCAACAACCACCACCCACCTACACCACTAACAACCACCCCCAACAACCACCACCAACTTACACCACCAACAACCATCACCAACAACCACCACCCACCTACACCACTAACAACCACCCCCAACAACCACCACCAACTTACACCACCAACAACCATCACCAACAACCATCACCAACAACCACCACTAAAAAGCCACCACTAACAACCACCACCAACACACACCACCAACAAAAACTCCACCTACAACTCCCTTCCGACACCTGTTTTCAAGCAAGTAGTAGTTTCTGTGGCGCTGGTAGCAGAGTCCCTTGTCACTGATGCGGTCAATGGTGATGAGGACCATGGTTGTGGGGTCATTGGGGTCTTCGCTCCATCGTCCCAGCCACTCCTCTTCAAACTCACACACCTCCCCTCCATTCCAACTCTTTTTCTTCTCCTTTTTGTTCTTGTAGGTCGATCGCTTGTCTTTTGCGCTGCCTGTTCAATGCCATTTCGAAAAGGTGTGTGATGAAATTTTTCGTTTTTCATTTTAAGGTAGCTTCGATATACTGCTTGAATATAAGAACTTGAAGAATTTTGTTGAATAAAAAAACGCATTTAATATTAATTAAAAAGCATAAAATCTTAATTAAGGAAATTCAAATGTTGCCCGTGGAGAGAAATTCAAACGATGAAAGAACCAAAGCACTGGAAGTAAAATTCTTTTGTTGAAGTTTGAAAAAATTAAAGAATTCAAAGAACAATGAAGGCGAACTGACGATAAATTAGCTTTGATGAAGTAATGGTTGTTTAACGCCTTCACAGACGTCCGCATTGCGGAGTTCAAGATGCCGTTGAGGGAGGTAAATATGGCGATTAGTGTTGCAATCATGCGGCGTGCCTCCGAAGAAGCCTCATTTTGTTGCTGTTTGTGATCTGAAAGACGAAACAACGTTATTATCACCAAGCATTATGTTGAATTATTCCGAATTTTTGGCCTGTTACGATTTTTTGGTCATGTCAATGAGTGTTTAGTCGTATTAAAAGACGCTATCTGTTTCGACAGACGTTCGTTGCAGCTGCATCATTAACTCTCCATTTGATCTTCGTGAGTGTTTGTATGTGTGTGGGTCTACAGTGACCATAGTCTAGTACTCCCCATCGGTTATCCGTCTGATTTATATTATTTTATGTAACTTTTGACTACCCTGCTATTCATAATCTTCCCAACTTACTTCTATTCTATGCACGTTTATTTTCAGTTTATATTTTTATCATTCATCCTCTTTTCCTTTATTTCCTTCCCTTCTCATATCTACCCGCTTAGTTGCCAGAAGCTGGCAGTTCGTATTAACGAGCGGATCTTCAGTTTAATTTTAATATGCCCGTAAGAGGGGCTCGTTATGGTAGCCTCATTGTCATAGCTCGAATGAAAAGATGCCTTTATGAAGTTGAGACAACTTTGATGGGAGGCCGGTAAATATTTCATGGAATATAAGAAATTGGTATGTTAAAGATTGCAGTAACTACACAAAGTAATATTTTTGAATAGTACAAACACATCGAACCATAAAGGTCTCTTTATTTCCAGATTGCGTTCAAAAGATTTTATCTAAAACCATACTCCCTGTTTTCCGACTGTGAAACATTTTTTACATATCATGTGTGAAAAGGGGGAAGAACAAAGGATGGAGCTTGAACTGAGTGAGATTGCTTTTTTAAGACTGGTTAATCTTTTAAGGTCTGAACGTCAATCAGACAAACAAGTGTTTTGCTTAGACGTGCTTCAAAATTTGACAAAGTATTTCAAAAAAATTGAATTCTATGGAAAAATTTTTTTTAATTTAAGAGTGGATTGAATGGAGGTCGTGTAAGGTGATGCAGTGATTGGGAAGTGATGAATGAATGAAGAAGGAACGAGGTAATAGGTAAAAGAATGAAAAAAGAAAGTATAGGTAATGAATGATTTGGAGAGAAATAAAATAGCAAGTGGCGGAGGAGTAAAGTAGCGAGCAGGAGGATTCGAGAAGTGATAAAGCGTGCTCCAACGTGACCACTTCCTACCATAGCGAACATCTTCGTCTTCGGAGCAATTGATTCAGTCGCAGTCTTCTGCAGAAAAATTGTGAGTGTGAGACTTGCGGAATGTGGGATGACATTAGTAATTGAATTTTGTTATCTTTCTATTGAGCGCTTTTAAATAATTTGAAAGGGAAATTAGAAAATAGCATTTTTGAAAGTGGCTTTTGTCTCGAGTAGCTAAGTTCAGCCATAAAGAGTTTCTATCAGTTACCCACCTTTAGTGAAAAAACTTCAATTTGAAAAAGTTTTTTTAACTCTTGATTAATCAGCAAATCTAATCAACTTCTTTTCGTCACTCTTTAATTTGCATTAAAATGCAATTCTTTGATACGCCTGTCCATGTTTCTCATTACACCAATGCAGTGGTTCGGAATGGTTTCTTATTTGAAAACTTCAAAAATCGTTGAATTGGTCGAAAATCGAATAATTCAAGCAGCCTTCTTCAATTCATCTTGTTCCACTCTTCTCCCGCTGGCTTACCTTGGCATGCAAGTGTCAAGCCGTAGGAGCCAAAGTCACAATTATCTTGTCAACCAGCTCGGTGAGATACACACCTCCCTTCCACCGCCCTCCTTTAATGCACTGATTGCTCGAAAAGGTCTTTCAACGTTCTCTCATGATGGCAAACACCTTGTCTTGCGGGCCAAAAGTAATACAGGTCTTTGAAACAATCTCAAAAAAGGATTAAAAACACATCAATCTCGCCACCGTCTTAGTCCTCCCCTTACGTAGGATCGCCTTGAAAGTCTGGTTACATCATAAAAGCTAAAATGTCGCTTCACATCCATATCTCACGGCATTTTCAAGAATTCTATAACCTTTGCTCGCGAAAATAAATTGGTTCTTTAAGGATTCTTGCTCGTATATTTTCCACAGGTCGATGCGGTTTTTGAAACATGGTCCGTGACATTATTTCTCTTTTCAAAGTTTCCGAAAAACAACACAATATACTGCCTCATGCTTCTGGTCCATAAATAAGCGATAAAAGACGAATTTTAAATCAAAAACACTTTATTCCTCAGAGGTCAGAGGACTCGTGATTTAGAGAGCTTCCTCAACATAACTCTCATTTCAACAAACCATCAATTCTCGTTAACTTCACTATCCTCTATCATTCACCACACCTTTTCTGAATTCTTCGAAGCCCCTGCTCTGTTTCTTTTCAACTCACGAATTGAAAAACTGCTCAAACTTTTGAAATATTTTTGAAACTGAACTTGTTTGGAAATGTTAAAAAATCCCATTTTATCAGTCTTGAATAACAAGCAGAAGGGTGATCTTGCCAGTGGCAGTTGTGTGGCGTTAGAGAACAGAAGCTATGGTCACGTGAATGATTTAGAAGCTGCTGGAACGATGCTTACAACGCCCAACTATTCTTGATTTTTTTTGCTGTACTTGCTTGATGTACTATTTCCTTCTTGCATGCCAAGAAATTTAATGTTGCTATCTTAGTGGGCTCCGTGTCTTCTTAATGTGGTTGTGGTTGGAGTGTGTGTGTGTGTGTGTGTGTGTGTGTGTGTGTGTGTGTGTGTGTGTGTGTGTGTGTGTGTGTGTGTGTGTGTGTGTGTGTGTGTGTGTGTGTGTGTGTGTGTGTGTGTATGTGTGTGTGTGTGTGTGTGTGTGTGTGTGTGTGTGTGTGTGTGTGTGTGTGTGTGTGTGTGTGTGTGTGTGTGTGTGTGTGTGTGTGTGTGTGTGTGTGTGTGTGTGTGTGTGTGTGTGTGTGTGTGTGTGTGTGTGTGTGTGTGTGTGTGTGTGTGTGTGTGTGTGTGTGTGTGTGTGTGTGTGTGTGTTAGTTGTTTGTCTGCGTGTAGGGCTTATATATTCTCTTGTAAAAGTCGATTTCAGTGAAACTTTTCAATTTTGAAAGGCATAATTAAAATTTAATGAAAATGCTTTAAGTTGACTTCAACCGGTTGAAAAATGCGAAAAACGACTTAGACAAAACATTAACTTGAACATTTAAAAACTCCAAAAGGCAACGTGTTCTTTCAAACGTTATTCCACAATGAATCCGAAGATAACTGTTCTAACGGGGAGGGCAGACCTCTAGAGACAACACTTTTAGAGGAACTCTGAAAGGCTAGACAGCCTCTTATGAATAAGGCCTCACTCATCGAACTTCCAACCGTTCCTTAACTCGTCTTCCAGACAGTCTTTTGTGCGAGTAATAGCAGTCCTTGGGGACGCTGGAGCTTTGAATGGGCACGTCGGTGGAGAAAGAACTCTTTTGGAAAAGTGTTGCATGGAAACTCACTCACACGGGCTGTTCCATACGACATTGTGGCTTCAAACAGTGTGACATGTTATGAACGTCATGACAGATGGCAGCAAGGAAACAATCGATTTTCAATCCGATGCCTTTCCTGCAGTTGCCATAAAGAACAGGAAAACAGACAATGAAATGCGAAATAAATTTTGCAGCTGTGAAGCCAGCAAAGCGGAAGACGCCACAAACGGAAGCCAAAATGGCACGTGAGTCTTAATGGCGTTGTTAATAGTTATTGTCGTTGCTGAGGCGGCAATGGTTACGGCATTTTGTCTTGGCAAAATTATGGCTGACAATTGTGAACGAAGAATAAAAAAACCTTCCACGCGTGTTTGCTTGCATCGATTGACAGTCGTGCGAAGACGAGACATTCATTGCCAATACCGCGTCTCAGCGACGCGCAATGACGCTGCAGTCTGACCATAAAGACAGACGCCGAGGTTAAGATGAAGGATTCCGTGAAAAAAAATCTCAAGAAACCTCGCAGCAGTAGTTTTTGGAAATAAAGAAAATGATTTTGTCAATTTGTTCGCCCACCCGCTGTTTGGAGGCATGAGCAAGTTGCTGTGGGTCAGCGAAGTAGTAATGAAATTTATGGAGTGGATGGATGAGTGGTGGAGTTGGAAAAAATTCAAGTATTCTAGTGATAATGCACTTACGCACGCAGCTATCCGTGCTTTGAGCCAACCACATTATGGCTTGAAGTACCACGGAATGTGACATGAGCGGAATAACAGCTTCATCATTCCGAGCCACCAACGCCAGTCTATCGACCAAGTAGCTTCAAAATAAATTTCCTTGCAACATGTTAAGTCGTCATGGTAATTGTTGCTTGTTACGTCATCGTTCCAGAAACTTTCGTGATCTTCGTCATGTCCTTGACTGCATTGCAATGTTTTTCGCTATAAAGCATTGGAGTCAAGTAAAGAAGTTAGAGTTTATTTATTCAAACTACTTTTGAAGATTTATAAGAAAAAGATAGACCAAAGATATAAGACCAAAGATATAATAAGACCAAAGATATAAAGTTAACTTTCAAACAAAAAAAACAACTAGGTTCACTTTATGTTGATTGTTTCAGAGCGGAAGTTTATGGCTTAAAAGAAAGTCTTACAATTCTCAAAAAAAATATTCCAAATAAAATATTCCCGAAAACTTTTTTAAATGAACTGCTTCCTTCATGTTAATTTGTTGCCTTGTATAAAAAGATATTAATAAATGAGAAACATTACGGTAAATCACTTCAAAAGCATCCCTAGACTTGGGGCTTCGAAGCTTTGAAACTCAATGGTTTTGCGAAGGAGGCAGAGAACTTATAGTTGGCTGCGTAGTGCAAACAACGATGATTTCATTCGACGCCACAAGGCGTTTTACGTGTGAGCATAAAGCTGCGTGTGATAATCAAATCAGCGCTTCTTTCGCCTTCAAAAGCTTTTCTTGCGACTATTTTTTAGACTTTTCAATATAAAAACATCACTGGCCGTTGTAACTTTCCAAAGCTCTTTGCTTCAGAGCATATTTAGATGATTCCGTCGTGTCTGAAATAACTTTGAGTGTCTGGCAGGCATGCGAGGCAGGCATGATATTTGCAGATGACCCTTTAACGGCCTCGTGCTGCCCTCAAGCGGCCTTTATGTCATGGTAATCTTTTACTTCTATCTGGGTCCAACTTTGATTCGCTCAAAACCGAAATAAACTTCTATTTATTGTGGACCACCCTTGTTGGCTCTTTATAATGTTCAAATCTCTTGCATGGGAGGCCTTTCAATGTTATTTCGTCGTATTCTTGTTAATCAGTCAAAAGGGGCGAGGAATTTTAAAATTAGCTTCGGTTTCGATTAGTGCAAAACTATGAATTTGAAGCAAAAAATTATGCATCTATGTAAAACACTGTTCGAAAGAATTCCGTTGTTGAAGGTAGACAAAAAGTTGGAAAGTTTCTTGAAGTAGTCATGGGGAGATGACGTGAAGGGAGGTGCAAAGAAGGCCTTTGACAGAAGAAACTGATGAGGCATGGAAACGAATGATGAGTGGAATGAAAATTTGAGAAAAAAAAATGTGGAATTTGAGGAGATTATGAAGTTGGAAAAGCTGTAGAAGGATTTCAAGCAGGAAGGTGGAGAAGGTAGTTGAGAATTGTGTAAGAATTATAACTGGAAAAGTGTGGAAGGTTATGGAAGGTTGTGGAAAATGTGACAAAACTTCGAAAGCTTCAAACAAAAAGTGTATGTTTAAAAGATTTTGCAAAATTAAACTTGTGAATTTCTTGTGAGAATTAAAACGATTATTCAGAAGAAGGTATCATTTGGAGTTTCTGTGAATGTACGTAAGCCCGGCATGAGAACAATAGTGATGAAATTACACTAATCAATACGATTAAACGAGCAGACGCGAAATTTAAAGATAGAGTGGCTTAGAAGGGTTGGTAGCGGCAAGTCATGGTGCATTATAAAACATTTTCAGTTGTTGCATAAGGTAGTAAAGTTAGAAAAAATTATTCATTGTGGAGAAAGTCATTGAGTTTAATAAATTTAAAAGAGTCCCACTGTTATGTAGAGGTCAAAATCTCTATATAGTAAGAAGAAGGTTGTGGCTGTTGAGATAAGCGGCTTTGACTATGATTTTGATATAAAAGGAAGATTAAATACTGGAGGAGCCTTTGTTGTTTATAACTGTTTCCACCCTTGAATGCTCAAATGGAGGGAGCTGAACGTGGCTGGGTTGAGGAAAGTAGCTGGAGTGGTCTGAGTGAGTTGAGTGGAGTGGGTTGGAGGATGGAGTAAGATAGGGCGAGATAAAAGTGCTATGAATAAATTTGGTAGATGCTGTTTTTATGAGAATAAGTAGCTTAGTGAAAGAAACAGAAGTGAAAAGCCCAACTTCACACAACTGAAGACGAAGAAGAAGAAGAAGCAATAAAGGAACTACTCTTTATGGTTCCCGCGGAAGCAATAACTATGCCTCAAATGTGTTCTCTACATTTGCACAAACATAACTTGCCTTCAAACATACTTCCATAAACCTCCGCGTTTGTATTCATCTCATCGTGTCTCTTCAACAGCCGCTTCTGCTGTTATCAAAAAATGCAGGCGGGATGATGTAGGTTGAAAATTGGAAATATGCATGTATATATATATATATATATATATATATATATATATATATATATATATATATATATATATATATATATATATATATATATATATATATATATATATATATATATATATATATATATATATATATATATATATATATATATATATATATATATATATATATATATATATATATATATATATATATATATATATATATATATATATATATATATATATATATATATATATATATATATATATATATATATATATATATATATATATATATATATATATATATATATATATATATATATATATATATATATATATATATATATATATATATATATATATATATATATATATATATATATATATATATATATATATATATATATATATATATATATATATATATATATATATATATATATATATATATATATATATATATATATATATATATATATATATATATATATATATATATATATATATATATATATATATATATATATATATATATATATATATATATATATATATATATATATATATATATATATATATATATATATATATATATATATATATATATATGTGTGTGTGTGTGTGTGTGTGTGTGTGTGTGTGTGTGCGTGCTTGCGTGTGTGAATATGAATACATGAATATGAATATTTATGTGTATGCTGTTTGTCATAAGAGTGTTTTGACAGAGAGGGCTGCTTAACGAATGTGAAGGCAGGAACAGCGTGCGACAATCCTTTGCTCCTCCTAACAAAACACCTCCAAAACTGTTTCAATGTTTTCATGCCATTTGTTTGTTGGGA